>VZRO01003187.1:123536-175886 GCA_013397915.1 Daphoenositta chrysoptera | reverse complement strand
ACCGGGAGAGCCCAGGAAAGCACCGGGAGAGCCCCGGGAAGCACCGGAACCGCGGCCGGGCCGTTCCCCTCTGCCGCCGGTGGTCTGGAAATAAGGACAGCACCGCCTGTCCCCGTCCCGCCGGGCGGCGCGGTGAGGGCCGGGAGCGGCCCCGCAGGTAAAGGAGAGTCAGCGCTTCCAGCTTCGTTTCTGGTCCAGCTGGATTTAAGAAAAAAAAAGGCGTTTTTGGGAATTTTTTATGGTTTTTACCAGAGGTCGGATGTCGCATTTATAGAGGGCTCGCGTTCGATATAAGGAGCCATCTGTTGGCTACAAAAGGCTTGGCAGAAGGTGGTTGTGCTGGAGGATTTTTAGTTCTCTGACAGCGAACCAAAGGAACAAACAAAAGCAACAAAATCAAAACACCCATGGGAAGTAAAATACAGGAGCGTGCTCGAAAACGATTAATATGTTGGGGAAACATATTATTTAACCTCGGTTTCTCTTCCCCTTCTTTTTATTTCCTTTGCCATCCCTTCTCTTCCCCCCTTCCCTCTTCCTTCCCTTTTCCTCTTCCCCATTTTTTTCTTCCGCGTTCCTCTTCTCTATTTTTTTTTTTTAAACATGCAGGCAGAAAATCCCGGTTGATCAAAGCAACTGGGGTAAAAAAAGCAAGGGAAATGCATTTATTTAGTTACTCAAGGTGAGAGACGAGAAACTGATCACATTTGGATGGATACTGTTTCAGCTATGATCCCCGAGAAGTTACATTGAGTATTAAGTACCACATTAATATTAAGTTTCGTTACATTAAGTACAATAAGTACATGAAGTGTTACATTAATATACTGTTTTCTTTTCTTGATACCACCTGCCTTTCCCCTTCCTGGCTAGACTTTAGGAGTATCTTTCTAAACTGCACCAATTCAAGGTTCAGTTTCTAAATTTTAGAATTATTCTTGGAAATGCAAGCCAGAGCTTCTGAGCATGTCCCTGACTGAGCAGAGAACTTGGATTTTTTGATGATGTCCTTAAGACATGATATTTATATCCTAAAATACAATGTGTTACTTAGGATGTTTTCCAGTTACTTTCTCAGGGGGTGGAACTGGATGATCTTTAAGGTCCCTTCTAACCCAAATATTCTGTGATTCCATGATTCTCCTTCAATGGTAGTGACGTGCCATGAAAAGAAGACCAGAAAATCACGTGTAAAAGCTTTGTACAGACCCCGATTATTTCATCATTATTTCATCCTTTCCTAACCCTTAAACTCCACACTCAGCAAGGATGCCAGAATCTGAAAGCAACAGAACAATTCCCACACACCAGACCTGGCAGAGAAGCAGGGAGGCAGCTCAAAAATGGGAAAGGAAATAAAAAATCGAGGAATTTGGGTTGAACAATGCAAGCCCTGTGCAGAGCCTCAGCCTGGCACAGGCAGTGCCCAGCCTGGCCTCAGCCTGCTGCCAGCCCCCAGCCCTCCCCTGGCACTCTGCCCTGTGCCAGCTCTCTTCCCAGGGCACATTCCCGAATCCAGGGGCAGCAGGGAATGGCTGCAGCTTCTGGACACGCCCCTTCCTGCCTGACCAAAATGTTCTGCCCCTTGTTCCCAGCTCCTCTTCTCCTCCCCTGAGTCCCACACCACAGCTGCAAAGGTGGGGAAAGCATCTGTCCCCTGTCCTTCCTTCTGTTCATCCCACGGGAAGTTGTTTATAATCCACACCTCCATCAGAGGTGACAGGGACTCTCCTGCCACCGCCTCCCCCTCTGCTTCCTCACCCTGACACAGAGGAAATGGGTTTAACAAAGGGCTTAATTTAAGGATTTGAAATGCTCAGACCCATCACAGAATGGTTTGGGGTGGAAAGGACCTTAAAGCCCCTCCAGTGCCACCCCTGCCACAGGCAGGGACACCTTCCACTGTCCCAGGCTGCTCCAAGCCCTGTCCAGCCTGGCCTTGGGCACTGCCAGGGATGGGGAATTTATAATCTCTCTGGACAGCCTGTGCCAGGGCCTCACCACCCTCACATAAAGAATTTCTTCCCCATATCCAATCAAAACCTGCTCTCTTTCCAGTTCAGGCCATTCCCCTTGTTCTGACTCCATGTCCCTATGGAAAAGTCCCTCTCCAGCTGCCCTGTGGCCCCTTTAGGCACTGAAAAGCTGCTCTAAGGTCACCCCTGAGCCTTCTCTTCTCCAGGCCGAGTTTTACGTGGACTTTTACAGCTCAACAAAACTCTCCAGGATGAATTTAACACCTTTTGGAAAACTTGCAAACCTAGAACTTGGCTCAGACTAAAACAAAACCCAAACCAACAAAGCAGATCCTGAGTTAGACTTAAGCTGGAGCTTTACAGATCACAATTTGTAAATTAAATTAAAAACTAATTTGTACTGGCTGTGGTCAGGGACTCTTCCAGTCCGGTCCTTGCACAAAACAAAGGCCAGGGTGTGTTTGGAATGTTTGGAGATGCCAAGCAGGTGGACACAGAGCTTTTGAAGCTCAGTGACTCAGGCAGCATCTGAGGGATGAAGAATTGGGCAGGATTCCCCACTGCTGGACTAAGTCTCTTAAAGCTGTGCACAAGCTCTGACTAAATCACAGGGCCACGTTGTGTTTTGCTGAGATCCCAGTAGCACAACCGGCAGGGCACACACAGACTGTTTTTTTTTTTCCTGTGGCACATCAGGAGGGTTGAGTTACATTGTAGCAGCCAAAACTTGACACAGATTTTATTATTTTTTCCCCCTAAACCCAAGGCCTCTGAGATTTTTTCTTCCCAGAAAATAGATGACCATGAGAAATTTTGGCTTTTCCTTCAAGGAGCTCTGGGGCATGACTGATGAGGTAATTCTTCACAAAAACAATGCTCCTGTATGCTTAAAAAACCAATTTATAACCACCCTTTGTTCTGTGCTGATAAGCAATTCATAACCCTACACAATATTTATTTCCAATATTAATTTCCACTCCAAGGGTTCCCAATCCAACCTGTTCTGGGGGAGGCCAGTGTCAAAGCCAGTCAGGTGATGCTCTCTGGCATTGCCTCCCTGACTCCTGATTAACAATTAACAAACCCATTATTGATTTGTCATTACTAACAACAGCTTTATGGGCAATTGTTTCCCACTCCTTCAGCCTCAGAAGAGGCAATTTTTCAACTCTGAGAATGTGAAAGGCAATAAGGAGCATTTAAAGCAAGTGTAGAGCTCTCCATATCACTTACAGTTCTTATTCCTGCTGTGTGGAGAGCACTTAATTCAATTTTATTAAGGAAACTGGCTGTGCAATAAAGGAACTGAGGAACACTTTGTTGTGTCAGGTCTGTAGTTTATTTCCTCTGTATCCAGTGCAGACATCACAAATTCCTGCCAAAAACTAAGCTGCAGAAAATGAAAATATATTTTCAAACTTTGTAAGTTCTTACAAGCAGAACAAGCCAGTTGGATGAATATAAATCAGTAATTATTTATTGACTTATTAATAAAACAAACTGATTATATTTGGCTAGAAATGGTGGATCAGTGCTATTTTTATTTTCACCTAATTCCATTTAGTTCAGATAGTAAGGAATGTCTGTACAACAGTGATTCTGGTCTTGAGTCACCCCCCAGACAGATCACAGCAGCTCCAAAGCAACCCCATCCTCTTTAGGAAACCCTGTGGAGCCTCAAGCAGCAGCTCTGGATCCTGGAAAGATCTCCTGTGCTGAGAGATAAGGCACCTGCTTCCTCATCCCAGCTCCACGTCCAAGATCCACCCCAGGGGGAGAGGGAAAAGGGCTGGCAGGGATGGAATTAGGGGTGAAATCAGGAAAAAGAGGTCAGGCACCTTTCCATCCCCAGCTCACCAGGGTCTGACAGCTTTGTCACTGACAAACTGGCCGTGAGGAGCATCAGCACTGGAAGGCAAAAGGGCCAGATACACGGGGGTCTCAGCACCCTCATCTGGGGACTTGGTGGCTTTGGGACCTGCCATGTCTGTCCTCACCCAGCCAGGGCAGCAGGCATTGAGCAGGACGTGGTCACCTCTCCTCTTCTCGTTTAACAGCCGGGCTTGGATCCTGGACAAAACCGTGACCCCGATTTTGGACACGCCGTAGGCAGTGTTTGGCCAGCCCTCTTTCTGATGGACACCTTTCTTGGTGTCTTCCACGAATTTGGTCATGAGCTGCACCAGCTCATCCTCAGTGATGGTGTCACTGCGGAATTTCTGCTGGAGCTCCTGGCTGCAGCCTCTCAGGGCTGAGCTGCTCACCATGCTGGAGACATTCACCACCCGACCTGAAAAGAGAAGAAAAAATTATTATTTTCACACAGTTTAAGCCCAGCACTGAAGTGGGGCTGCTCTACAGTTCTGGATTCACTCCTCAGATGAGCATCTGTAAAATATTTTATGTGGGTTGCTTTGCAGAGCTCCTGGATGATCAGAGTTAAACCAATGTTCTTATTTCTAGTAAATTCCATGAGAGGGTAACTTAAAGTGTGAACCTGCAAAGGTTTCAGACAAACCTCCAGGAAACAAACAATCTGTATGTATACTCTTACTACAGGAGGAAGAATACCTGGAGATTTACAAATTTAAGGATTTATCTCCTAGCACTTCAGTAAGAGGAACAAGTCAGCTGAATCAGTAAATCACTCATCATCTCCAAAATTATGTTGCACTGTTTCCCCTCCTTCCTGCTACTTCACAGCCATTCTGGTGGTGAATTTGGGGATTTAATCTTAAAAAACACAGAAATTAATCCTTTCTGTTAATGACTTTATTAACACAGTCATCCTTCACTTTAGTACAAGAGGACTGGACTGCAGTGTTGGCACTGTTTCTTCTTTCCCCAAAATTCATTTACTTTGTTTTTTCCTTATTCCCTGGGAACTTACAACTTGCTTTTCACCTACTTGGCTTCTTTTTTTCTTGAAAATCTCGATGTATTTAAATGTTAGGAGAGACTACATTTTCTTTACAGCAGCAAACACATCACAACACCACATCAAACTCTGAAACACTGGTGCAGTGCCTGAGACTGGACAGAATTTCCCATTTAAAAGGGCCAAAATTCATTTCAAACTATCTCTTTACTTGCTGTATTTCACTTACCATAAGGCTTCATGAGAGGCAACAATTCTGTGCAAACATTCCTAGTTCCAAAAAAGTTTGTCTTCAGTGTAACCTCAGCTTGGGTTGCAAATGGAGTTGTGTCATGAACTGGTCATAAGAGGTGGGAGGAAGGGGAAAAAACAACAAAAATCAGAATTGTAATACTGTTTAAATAGAAGTTACCAAACTACCAAAACCCCAAAGGTTTACCTTAATTTTTTTTTTTCCTGTAATTAGAAAACAGGCATATGATCAATTAAAATATATAAGAAAAGCTTCTCAAAAGAAGGCAGAGGCAGGATTTGGTGCAGTCTGACCAAACTAACAAAAATCCCAACCACCCCCAAACCTGAGCAACACTTGTGTCAGAAATCACCCCCTGAGGTGACAGATCTGTGCCAACACAAGTGAAATGTGGGAATTGGAGCCAGGAAAAGGAGCTGGCAGAGGGAAATGTAAGGAGACCACGGAACTGCTCTGGAAGGGGATGATTTCATCACACAGAGTTGGCAGCTTGGCACCACCACAAGTGGGGTGGGATTGCTGTGGGCTCAGCAATAAACTCTGTGCTCTGCATCCTGCACTTGGAGGGGGAACCAAGAGTGAAAGTCCCAGCATTGCTCCAGGCTCCATCTGGGCAGGTGTTCCCTTGTCTCCAAATCCATAATTCCAAAGAGAAATAGTAACAGGTTATTATTTGATGTGGTTTTTATTGCAAAGCTCAGTTTAATGACTCCTGCTCATTTGCAAATCACTTACTTGCATTTAAATCTCACTCATGAAGCCAGATCATGACCCATGGCTGAGGTTATGGCAGTGGGAGAACTAAAAACCTACACAAGTCCAAGCTCCTGCTTCCAGACTCTCCCTTCCTTGTGAGAGAGAACTTCCTAACGCTCCAAACCCCACTCATGTGTCTAACAGGATATATTGTAACATCTACACTTCCTTGATTTAAGAACATTTATCAGACAACTCCTCCCAGAGAAGTTCATCCAGAAGACAATCACAGCTCCATCCCCATTTGAAAACTTCAAACAACAGGAGGTTTTTGCTGGATTAAGGATTTTGCTGGACAAATGCAGCACAGACACAAAATAACAGAATTTAATGGCAAATCTAATCTTTGGCAGACTACACCCTCTGGCCTCCGTGCTTGATACTCACAGCAGCAGTTACAGGAGGTTCCTTTATCACATTCTAAATTGTGTGACCTGCTGCTGACTCAGTTGTCAGCTTGAGGAAAGTCTAGGCTAAACATCTGGAAGTGATATTTTTAACTGCTGCTGGAATCTTTTAATTCTTTTCTATCCCGAGCGCGCCCTGAAGCTCAGACAATTCTTTTAAAAGTTGCCTCCTAATAAACTGACCTTGAACACAAGCAATTTGCCTATAAAGTAACAGGAAAAAAAACGACTGAGCTTCAGAATATCATCACTGCACTCCCACTCCATGAGAAGTTTCCTCCTCTCTTTCAGTTTGAAGCCATTCCCTGTGTCCTGGCCCTGCAGCCCTTGGAAATTGTCTCTCTCCAGGTTTCCTGCAGCTCCTTCAGGCCCTGCAAGGCCACCCTGAGCTCACCCCAGAGCTTCTCCTCTCCAGGCTGAACAATCCCAGCTCTCCCAGCCTTTCCTCCCAGCAGAGCTGCTCCATCCCTCTGCTCATCCTGGTGCCTCCTCTGGCCTCTCTCCAACAGCTCCACGTCCGCCCTGTGCTGGGCCCAGGGCTGGGGCAGCTCTGCAGGGGGGGTCTCACCTGAGCACAGGGGCAGAATTCCCTCCATGGAACCACCAGCCAGGCTTGTGATTTGCTCTGTCTGGAGCTAACATGACTCTGGATTTCATACACACAAGAAGAATGTATCCTTCCACCTTGGAACTGCAGTGTCTTTCTCACTTTCCCTGCCTTTCTGCCCACTGGAAGGTGAAAGGGTTAAATTCTTGCTCAGCACAGCAGGATTTGGGTGAACTGGTTTAGAGGTGACTGAATGGCCTGAGACAGTTCGAGATGACAAAACCCACCAAGGGACAAAGGTTCTTTTTTATCAGCTGGAATCCCTGAGCTGGTAATGCACAGAACAAAGCACAGCAGAAGAGAGAAAACACAGCTCCCTGAGGCACAGGGCTGATACTCCCAACGGCGATGGGCTCCCATGGCCCAGGTGAAACTCCTGGGCACTGAGGCAATTAATCCAAGCCAGCTCACCTGCCCTGTGTGCCTCGGTATTTCCATGTGGTGCAAACACAACCCTCCAGGGAAGCACGTTTACAGAATCATGGAATTATTACGGCTGGAAAAGCCCTCCCAGCCCATCAGTCCCAGCTGTGCCCGATGCCCACCTTGTCCCCAGCCCAGAGCACTGAGTGCCACCTCCAGCCCTTCCTGGGACACCTCCAGGGATGGGCACTCCAAACCTCCCTGAGAAGCTCTTTCCAAGGCCTAACCTCCCTTTTTGGGGAGAAATTCCTCCTGATGTCCAACCCGAACCTCCCCTGGCACACTGTTCTCACATCATACTTAAGATGGGAAGTTTGCCCAAGCGAAAACGCAGCATGGCCCTGGCACAGAAGTGTTGGCTGCACCCACTGCCCTCCCCACACAGCTTGGCAGAACACAGGACCATTCCAACAGAGCACTTCCTACCTTTGAAAGCGATGCCTGCGTTGTTCACCAGCACGTTGAGCCCTCCATACTTCTCCTTCAGGAAGTCCCGCAGCGCTCGGATGCTCTGCAGGTCGTCGATATCCAGCTGGTGGAAGAGCGGCTGCAGCCCCTCCTGCCGGAGCTGTGCCACGGCGGCCTGGCCCCGGCCGGGATCCCGGGATGTCAGGTACACATCCCCTGGGAATTGCTTGCACAGGGCCCGCACGATGGCCAGGCCGATGCCTTTGTTGGAGCCCGTCACCACAGCCACCTGCACGTTGGACATTGTCCCCTCGGAACGCGAGCCAAGCTGACAGGGACTGCCAACAGCAAAGAAAAACTCAGTCGGACAGACAAAACGGCTGTTTGAAAAGGAATTAGAATCATGGGATGGTTTGGGTTGGAAAGGAGATCCCACCCAAAGATCATCTCATTGCCATGGGCAGGGACATCTTCCACTGTCCCAGGTTGCCCCAAGCCCCGTTCAACGTGGCCTTGGACACTTCCAGCCGTGTGGAGTCCACAGCCTCCCCGGGCAATTAGAATGTTTTTTTCTTTAAAATTCCACCTTGGATTATGTGAAATTACATTCCTGTGCACGCCGTGTAAATTCCTACGGTAGCACGAGGTATTCACAGAGAAATCTCGTGTTATGTGCTCTGAAGAAAGGCCAACCGGAGATGGGTAAAAACAAAGAAACGTCTTGACTAAAAAACGTTAATGACTCATTTTTAGTACTAAATTAACTTTTTGTGGGAGCAAGCTCTTCTGCACTTACACCTCAGAGAAAGACTTTCCGTCTTTTGGGAATATTCAATTGGTTCAGCTCAAGTTTTGCTGAAAAACTCAGGCTGAAAAGCTGAGCAACCTAGTCTAGTGCATGCAAGGTATCCCTGTCCATGGCAAGGCTTGGAACTGGATGATCTTTAAGATCCCAAATGAAAAAAAAAGGATGGCGTAGCTTTATCTTCCAATGCCAGGCAGGAGGAGCAATTACAGCCTTTTCGGGGGAAACAGCAGAACACAGGCTGACTACAATGGTTGGTTGTGTAGCACACCATCAAAAAACCTGCTTGCTGCTTTTCCAACAGATACAGTGCATTTAAAGAAGCTGCATTTCCCCCATAAAAGCAAATTTAAACTCTGGGTTTGTTCCCTTTTGGCATCATTGCCATCTCTCTTCCAAATTTACTTGTTACCCTAAGCAGGCATCCAGCGAGGATATAACACTCCAAGAATCTCCGGAGTGCATTCCCAGGGACGGGAGCGCCCTTCCCACCTCACCGCAAGTCTCCCTCACTCCCCCCTTCTCTTGTGCCCCTCAGGGGAAGGGAACCCGCGGGCCGCCATGAACCCCAAACCCCTCGGAGGGGAGGCGGGGGTGAAGGGTCCGGGGGGACACCCAGCACCCCATCACCCACCTCCAGCACCGCGGGGCCTCTCCTTCGTCCCTCAGCTCCACACAGCGAGCACAGGACACGTTATTCCCAAAGCACAGACACTGCCAAACCGCTGGGAAGGAAGATGGGGACGCCCCTAAAATGGCGGGGCAGCCCCGCCTCTGGGGAGGGACTGCGGGCGGGGACTCGCGGAAAGGGACAGCGAGGGAATGTCGGTCCTTGTGTCCCCTCCGGCCGGTGGGTTTGGGACACCGGGCAGCAATTCCAGCCCGGGAGAGACTCGGGAGTGGCAGTCCGGGCTGGCAGGGGAGGATGCGGTTGGGTGTCCCAGGGAGAGGCGCGGGGCACGGGCAGTCCCTCGGGAAGTCCCTCGGGAAGTCCCCGCTCTCGCAGCGCTGCCGGGGCCGCTTCTCTCCCTCCCGTCCCGGGGGTTTGTGCCGAGCCGGGAATGGGGGTCTGGTTAGCACAGGATTCCCATTTCTGAGGGTGGGATGGGATGGGGTTTGCACTCGATGATCTCTGAGGTCTTTTCAACCGAATGGAATGGGATGGGATGGGATGGGATGGAGGGCCCGCTGCTGGAGAAGCCCGAACGCTTGTGGGTGACCCCGGCTCCCTGAGACCCTCATGGCACGGAAAAGCTGCGCTTTGAGGTTCAGTTCAGGGCAGTTTCGGCAAGAGGAAGGAGAGGCAGGGAAAGGCTCTTCCCCCAGAGGGTGCTGGCACTGCCCAGGCTCCCCAGGGAATGGGCACGGCCCCGAGGCTGCCAGAGCTCCAGGAGCCTTTGGGCACCGCTGCCAGGGATGCCCAGGCTGGGGCTGGTGGGGGTCTGGGCAGGGACAGCGCTGGGGCTGGATCATCCCTGTGGATCTTTTCCAGCTCAGGATGTTCCAGGAGTCTGAAATATCATTCCATCCCATCCCGATCCACGGGCACGGACCCCTTCCCCTGTCCCAGGCTGCTCCAAGCCCCAGTGTCCAGCCTGGCCTTGGGCACTGCCAGGGATCCAGGGGCAGCCACAGCTGCTCCAGGCACCCTGTGCCAGGGCCTGCCCACCCTCACAATAATAAATTTGAAAGTGACTTTAAATGTTTCTAAAACATTCCTTTTTAAAATTTTTTCTTTTTTTTAATTCAGGTTGTCTAAAAAAGGCAAAATCTGTTGCTTAATATGAAGAAAAGCAGAGGTCGAACAGGTCGAAAGAGAAGAAGAAAACACTTGCAGGGTTTTATGGATGGAGGTATCCTCATCCCTGGGAGTTAAATAATAAAATAACCAATTGTTTCTCAAGGTGTCAATTTATTATTTATATTTGTTAAAAGCCTTTGTGCTTGGAAAGTTACATTCATAAATGTTACCTTTTTTCATATACAAATGTTCTGGCATTGGTTTACAGAACCAAGCAGAACACGGTGAATTTTCTGAGCTCTCTTTTCTGCCTAATGGCAAATATTACATTATTCTAAAATTCCTTGGATGTGCTGAATAACTCACACAATTCTGAGACCTGCCAGTGCCCGGAGACCCAAAATTTATTTAGTTCAATGGGAGCCTTTCTTGCTATTCTGTTTTGCTCTAAAATGCCCAAAATACAGTTTTTCTGACTATACAGTAAAATGTTTATGTTTCTTTTATTTTCCAACAGAATGCTCTTTAATAGTATTATTTTTTCCCCCTATTTTTAGTTAACTGCAGTCACAAGCTGGAATACATTAAACTTAAGAAGTGGCTAAAAGACAGAGGATTTGAAGAGAGTATTTTAAGGCCAGCAGAGTTTTTGGGTAATGCTTTAATTATTTATTGATGGTACAAATTTCTGATTCTTCTAAAAATTTTAGACTCCTGCTTTCATTTTGAATTATGCACCTGGCTGGTATCAGGAAAAAAACCAGTTACTGTTACTCTTCCAAGGATTCTTGCAATATCAATTAAACATAAAAAAGTAGATATTGAGGCCTGAAAAAGCCAAAATTTGAAGTGTTCATAACACAGTTTTAAAGAATAAAGTAGTGTCCAATATTGGAATTTAGCTTTGTTTAAATTTGTTCATCTTTTTATCCCCAAGCAAGTCCAGCAGGGAGCTGAGGTTCACATAGTAATGTTTACAGTAAATATTTATACTTTTATTTTTTCTCTTTGTGTAGATTATATTCTAAACATTTTGCAATATTATAGAGTATCAAGAATAGAATGGATCAGAGAAAAATATTGTGACTAGAAATCATAAAGTTTAGTTAAAACTCTGAAACCAAGAGCTGCAGCTGGTGATGAAAGATGTGTTTGAGGAGAAAATTGAGAAGAAGAAGCTGAATTAGAACTGGTGCTGCAGGAGATGCAGGGAAAAGATCCTGAAAAATAAAGAGAATTGGAGAACTAAGAAATGAGATATACCCGGAACAGTCCATAACTGGATTTATGTTTTGTAAGACATCATGTCTGTTCTTTTGGAGCTTTTCCCTGCTGACCTGATCATAGGTTGCTGATTTTCCATATCTACTTTTATTTACTCCTGTTCTTTGTTCCTTCTTCAGAGACAGGCAGAGGATTGATGGCAACAAAAGCTCTTCAGGTGGGTGGTGCTGGTTCTAATGCAAGAACCCCTCAGGTTCTTTTGACATTTAATGATTTTTGCAACGAGCAAAGCTCAGAAATCTGTCGTGAATGTAATTTCTGACTTTTAGACTGTTGCAGCCATAATGTGAAACCACCAGTCCCCACAGTAATTAGATGAGTCATTTACACTTGATTTTTACAATTCCTTCTGTGTGATTTTCTTTTTCTCCTCCCTCAAAGGCAGGAGATCTGGTTATTTCATTGCCTGAGAAGTGTTTGCTCACCACGGGCACTGTCCTCAGCAGCTGCTTGGGAGCATACATTGGGAAGTAAGTGACAAGTGACACTTGATGGCCTTTGGTGGGATATGTGCTGTAGTAATTAATCATCTGAAGGGCTGGTGGAGCTTTAAACTGAATATCCTGAGTGGTGCCAGCATTTCATGGATGTGGAGTGCTCACATAGGAGAGGTTTGGACACTGAGCATCTCCTTTTAGCTTGGCAGAGCTGGAGAGAGGGAGCACAGGCTGGACCTTGAGCTGCCTCAGAGCCTGCTTGGATCTAAATGTGAATTAGGAATGGTTTTTTGGGAATTTGTGAGTAGGCTTCAATAGGAGAAGGAAGATAAAATGGGGATGCAAAGCCAGGGCCGTTTAGAAAATTTGGAGCAAAGCCCCATGCTGGGCATTGAATACTTGTTGTGTATCCTAAAAAAAACCAACCCAAGGGGTAAACCTGAAATTGTTATTACAAACCAGTTTTTATTGCCCCTTTGAAATCAGCCAAAAGTCTTTGAGATGAACTACAAAGAAGTTTCAAATAAAGGTATTTATAACTTCCAGAGAACTCTGAGAGAGATAAAACACTGCTGTGTCCATTTCCCATCTCACCTCTGCCAATCTGCTGTGATGGTATTTTTATTTTTATTTTTATTTTTACTTTATTTTATTTTCCAACAGGTGGAAGCCCCCTGTGTCTCCTTTGCTGGCACTGTGCACATTTTTGGTAGCAGAGAAACACGCTGGGGAGAAATCTCCATGGAAACCCTACCTGGATGTTTTACCTAAAACTTACACTTGCCCTGCTTGTTTGGACCATGATGTAATAAATCTTCTCCCAAAACCCTTAAAAAAGAAGGCTCAGGAGCAAAAAATGATGATCCAAGAGTTGTTTAGATCTTCCAAAGCTTTCTTCTCTTCTCTGCAACCTTTATTTGCCGAGAACACAGGAACTATTTTTAACTACAGTGCTTTGGAGTGGGCTTGGTGCACAATAAATACCAGGACAATCTACATGAAACATCCCCACAGGGAATGTTTCTCCCTGGAGCCAGATGTTTATGCCTTGGCACCATATTTAGATTTGCTAAACCACAGCCCAAATGTTCAGGTAAGAAACTAAAAATAGATCAGTAAATATCTGTAAATGCACTCTGTCAATGCCACCTGCATTTATGTGATGGGTGAGGAGTGTGGGGAGGTCAGGGAGAGATCTCACAGGGGGAAAAATGTCTCAGATCCTCAGGAGCTGCAGTGCCAGGACAAGGGGGAATGGCTTCAAACTGCCAGAGGGCAGGGACAGATGGGATATTGGGAAAAAATTCTGCCCTGGGAGGGTGGGGAGGGGCTGGGATGGAATTCCCAGAGCAGCTGTGGCTGCCCCTGGATCCCTGGCAGTGCCCAAGGCCAGGCTGGACACTGGGGCTTGGAGCAGCCTGGGATAATGGAAGGTGTCCCATGGCAGGCACTGGAACAGGAGGTTTAAGGTCCCTTCCAACCCAAACATTCTGGGATTTTCTAATTCAAATATTTCAGTTTTGGTGCAGGGAGAGCCCACAGTGGCTGGGGGAGATTTGCATCCAGAGCAGGTTTTGGGAAGAGCCACTTGTAAACACAGCCCTGATCTGCTCCTAAAAGCAAGACAAATTCCTTGTCCTGAGACAAACTCCACATTCCACAGTCCCTGGGTTACTTCACCTCTGGCTGAAGCCTCAGAGCATCCTGAGGGAAGTGTAGAGAGCATTTCCACCTTCTGTCAGGCTCTGTGGGGGACAGCACAGCTCTGCATGGAACCATCTGTGATTGCAGATTTGGGGCCTCTCCAAGAAATCCCCACAAATGAACAAGAAGCTCAATCCTCTGGGGTCTTAAAATTCAAGGTTTGTTTCCTTTTTCACCCTGCCAAGAGTAAAACCTTGTATTTTTCACTCCCTGAAGGTCAAGGCTGCGTTTAACGAGCAGACGAGGAGCTATGAAATTTGGACAAATTCACGGTGCAAAAAGTATCAGGAAGTTTTTATCTGCTATGGACCTCATGATAATCAGAGGCTGCTGCTGGAATATGGATTTGTTGCCATGGATAACCCTCACAGCAGCGTTTATGTCTCAGCAGGTTGGATTTATGGACTGTCTGCACATTGAAAGGCACAATAACAGAGAACTGAGCATGTAGATTCTCAGGGAGTGGAAAAGGTTTTGATACCTCTTTGCATAGACTCTAATGATATAATTTTGTTTTAATTTAAAATGTTCTTTGTTAACATTTTCTTTTATAATTGTGATTTTTAACATCTGCATAGAGATTCCAACCAGAGGCCTTAGATTGCACCATTGAGCTCAGGATTGAAATCCTGATCTCCACAAACTGAACTTGCTGAGAGTGGTTCATAACTTCAGTTTGAGCCAGGATTTCTGTTATAAGGACACAATCCTGGAGATTGCTGATAGCTTTTGAGAATTCTGGGAAGTTCACCACAATTTAACAGGTTTCGATTTTAGTCCTACATGAAAAATATGGCTGAAATGTAATTTCAGGATTGATAGTTGTGGTTTCTTTTATATACAATTTACTTAAATATTTTAACTGTATTTTTCTGCAGATACTCTCCTCAAGTATTTCTCACCACTGGACAAGCAGAGAAAGGCCAAAGTTGCCATTCTAAAGGATCATGATTTCCTAGAGTAAGTATCTGGAGTTCTTTGTTTCCTGGTGAGATTTTTATTCAGTTTCTCTGGAAGTCAAATTTTGCTTCTAGCATCAAAATACAGCACAAAAAAAATATAATTATTTGGTTTTCAGCAACCTCACTGCTTATGAGAGATAGAGCAGTTGTAAAAATCACTATCAAAGCTTGAGATCTTCCATGGTTGACATGTCTCAGGAAGAAAACTGTCAGTCTAAAGCTCACCTTCACTTCATCTCATCACTTTGACTTTGTAGGAACCTGACCTTTGGATGGGATGGACCTTCCTGGAGACTCCTCACAGCCCTCAAGGTCTTGAGTCTGGGAGCAGATGAATTGTAAGTTGTAGCACCCTGAATATTTGGTGGATGTGCAGGTGCCATTTGCTTTTATTTCATGGAATCACCAGGAGTCCTTCAGGATCATCCAGTCCCACCCTGACTCCAAACCCTGTCCCCAAGGGCCACATCCAGACTCCTCCTGAGCACTCCCACAGACAGTGACTCCACCACTCCCTGGGCAGCTCATCCCAAGGCCTCACCACTCTGGGAGGGAAAATTTGTTCCCAGTCTCCAACCTGAGCCTCCCCTGGTGCAGTTTGAGGCCATTTCCTCTCCTCCTTTCCCTTGGGACACGGCAGCAGAGCCCGACCCCCCCTCACTGCCCCTCCTGTCAGGGAGTTGTGCAGAGCAGTGAGGTCCCCCTGAGCCTCCTCTGCTCCCCCAACTCCCTCAGCTGCTCCTCCCAGGATGTGTTTTCCAGACCCTTCAGTATTTTCTGCTTCCCTTCACTCTGCTCTCTGCTGGCTGTGAGGGACATGCTGGGACAATTTTTGGATCTCCTGTGTCTGTTGCTTTGACCCCAGGTGAGAAGTGAGAAGAAGAAAAGCAAAGAACACAATTCACTGTGAAGGCACTCCCCTATTGCTGCTTTGGTGTTTTTCTTTCTTGTATTATTAGCCACACTCCCGTTGTTTTCCCTTTCTATTTCAAGCCCCAGATATTCCTTCAAGGTTCAGGCTCCAGTCCTTTTTCCTGTTGGTTTAATGAAATTTTAAATGCTCTTAACCTGGCTTGATTTCTTTGAGTCATATGTTCCACAGGCTGGAATTCCAGGGCCAAGGAAGTTGCTGAAATTAATCTCCAGGGACTGTCAGTGCAGTTGGAACATTTATTCCAAATGGCAAATGTGCCTCAAACATCAGGGATGGAAAACAGTAACCTGCACTTTGCTTGGAATAAATGAAATGAGGGAATAAATTAATGAAAAAAGGGTTGTTCAGAGTTGTTTGTGCTTTGAAGATTCATTGCTGAGTGGAATAAATTGATATAAGAACTAAAAATAAATCCCTGGGATAGGTTACGAGCCCAGGTGAGGGGCAGGGCAGCAGAACCACGTTTGGCATCCAGCTGGGGAGTGCAGCAAATAATTCTGTGTTGTTTAAACATTTTGTTTCCAGTGCCTGCTGGAGGAGGACCCTGCTTGGTGGTGTCACTTCAGCCAGGAATGAACAGCAGGCTTTGGATACAGCAGCAAAAATTTGTCAGTTTTTAATAGAGGAGACCCAGCATGTCCTTCTCCAGGTAATTTGGAAAAACAGGGTAGCTCAGATTCCTTTCTCTATCATAACAATGTCATTTTCTGGGTGAAGACTGTGATGATTTTTCCCTTTCCACCTTTTTTTTCCCCCTTTTACTACTGAAGTTTCTCTTGTAGAATTTAAAAACTCCACTATTCTAACATAATCAATGAAATCCTTACAGATTTCCACTAATTTTCTCTTCACATTCTATTAAATAATCAAAAATTTTAATCATTTCATCCCATTTGTCCAAACTCCAGATTTCCCAGTTGAAAAGGGACAAAGAGAAGCTCAGAACCCACCTGGCTTTGGTGGAAATGCTGCGCTCAGAAGACCTGAAGATCCTTCAAAAATCAGCTGAGATTCTTTGCAACTTGAATTTGGCAACAGCTTGAGCCCCCTGGAGTTGTGACAGCTGTGGTTGGCCAGGGGTTATTGCCATGGATGTGCCTTGCTCGACTCTTTTAATGGACTTGAGCAGCAAAGAATAATTAAAAATTCATATTATAATGCAGAATAATTTTGTTCTTCATGCAAAAGGTTCTGCTGAAATGAAGAGCTCGAGCTCCTTGTGCGGTTTGGAGAAAAGAGAATTTTTTAAAGCATTTCAGGGCAGGACTCTTATTTGAGCTGCAGAAACTTCATTTGTAATTGTGGTTGTGTTGTGATTATTTTCCATTATGTGGTTTTAAAAAGTGCTTATTTTTGTAAATATATTATTTCATTTTTTACAAGACTTCTTCATTTTATTTTTCTAAAATTCTTTCTGGAGCTGGAACTCCATTTCTTACATCCTTGGGGCCAATTTACCTTCAGATTTGCCTAAATTAGGTTTTTAAGTCACTTACCACCATATTTTACACTCTAATCAGTCCCATTAAGCCCTGATCAGTTTAGCTTGGATATCAGGAACTACTTTTTCATGGAAAGGGTTGTAAAACATTGGAATAGGATCCCCAGGGAGGAGTCACCATCAAAAATGGTGAAATGTTCAAAAATGTGGATGTGGCACTTGAGGACTTGATTTAATGGTGACCATGGTGGGGATATTGAGATGCTGGTTGGACTTTGAGCTTAAAGTCTTTCCCAGCTTTAACAATTCTGGGATTCTCTGGCTCTGAAGTGCCTCCTGAGAGTCCTTTGGATTTGGGAATGCTGAGATTTTGGGTTTGGGAATGCTGTACTGTAGGGAGTTTGCCTCAAGGTCCTGCTGTGCCACTGACTGGCAACAGCAAAGAGAGGCTCTGCCCCTGTGACTGTTTGACCTCCTGCCTTCCTTTAATAAACCCTTTTGCATTCTCTGACCCCAGCTGTGATTCTAATTTTATCATTTTATAGCGAAATGGTGCCAGAGGTAAAGGAGATAAGGAAGTTTGGTTGGTTTCTTTCCCTTTTGTTCCTGGAGATGGTTATTTTAGGAACAGCTCCTGTCCAGTGTGCCTGGCGAGGTGAATACGAGTTTGACAGAAGTTTGATTTGCTCTTGCTGGGGGCTCCACATTTATTCCAGGTGGTTTGGATATAAGCTCTGCTCCTGGAACTCCTACACACCCTCCAGGGAGAGCAGGAAGGGGGTCTGGAAGTGCAGGAAAGAAGGCAGAGCTCAGCAAGATATGTGTATGTATAAAAATATACTGTCAACTTAAATTTTGGCTTAAACTTTTTTCACTAAACCTGAACTATGTGCAAGACAGGGCATCCTAAGCTGGGCTGAGAGCTGAGGTGCCTGAGGAAGCAGCAGCCCTGGGAGTGCTCTCCACCGTGTCCCAAGGGAAAGGAGGAGAGGAAATGGCCTCAAATTGCACCAGGGGAGGCTCAGCTTGGAGATTGGGAACAATTTTTCCCTCCCAGAGTGGTGAGGCCCTGGGAGGAGCTGCCCAGGGAGTGGTGGAGTCACTGTCTGTGGGAGTGCTCAGGAGGAGTCTGGATGTGGCCCTTGGGGACAGGGTTTGGGGTGATGCTGGTGCTGATGATCCTGATGGGCTCTTCCCACCCTGATGATCCTGGGATTCAAGGAGAGCTGAAGTGGGAATGCACTCAGTGGCTGCAGCAATGACACTGGGTTTGATAAGGGTAATAAGAGCCACCCGATTGAATGTGATAAGAGCTCAGGGCAGAAACAGCACAGCTCGATTTTTTATTGTTTAAGAGAGGTGTTGATTTAGTGCAGTCACTGAATTCACTGGAAATCGAGAAACACGAAACCTCCCGACAATATCTTTGCTGTGTCAATTTATGTAAATACAACATGGATTTTCTTTGATCTTCTGCAGAAAGTGGCTCCCACTTTAGAGTTTTCTTCCATAATGTGTGGAGCTCATCCATCACTGCTGAGTGCCTCCAGGCCTGTCTGGTTTGGGACAAGATAAGGGAGTATCAACTTCATAGCCTGACAATTAAAGCTTTTAAATGAACTATGAAAACACTGCTGAGATGACATTCCCAAAGAAAAGAGCTTTTAAAAATTATGTTGCCCAAAAGATGCCACACTTGGGCAGGATTTGAAGAGTTTCTTTGCAGTCAGTGATTCAAGCGATGGATTTAATGAACTCCAGGACACAGGGAAATATCCCAACAAACCTTTATGTGTTTCTTTAAACACTAACAGGATCAGGTTTCTCAGAGAAGTTGTGGCTGCCCCTGAATCCCTGGAAGTGTCCAAGGCCAGGTTGGATGGGATTTGCAGCACCCTGGGATAATGGAAGCTGTCCCTGCCCACGGCAAGGGGTGGAAAAACTTTTAATGTCCCTTCCAACCCAAACCATTGCATAAATGGAAAGAAAAAATTACATTTCCAACTCATTCCACTGAAAGTTCTTATGGATATCTGTAACTCCAGAATTCAGGTTTAGAAAGCACTGCAGTGAAGTGTGTTCAGGGGAAAACCAAATATAATTAATCCCAAATTAATTGTAGAAAATGTAAAACCAGTGCAATCCCTGTGTTGTCCACTAGATGATGCAGTTGTACCGCAGAGAAATAAGGAATTGCAGGATACCCACATCCAATTCTAATCCTATTTACTGTATTATATTTTTAACGGTAAAAAGTATTGTCATCACTGATAAACCCCAACTGTATTGAGACAAATAGTTGGAAATGTCGTTTTCTTTCTGCTGCTTCCAAGTGAAACTCGAAGCTTTGTAGTCTTTTATCTTCTCTCAAGTTTTATGGGATTTTAACTTTGTTGGAGTTGTTCCTCACTCAGGTTTAATCATTCCCTTTGGAACTGTCACTCATGGCAGAGGTCAAATCATTGGACTGGATGATTTTGAAGGTCTCTTCCAACTATGACGATTCTGTGATTCCATGAACTCGGCTCTGATGGTTTCATCAGTGGGATTGAGAAACGTCTGCTCCTGTGTTTATTCCTTCAGAATTCGGGGCTGGATGGATCCTTGGCACAGATCCCTTGCAATAATGTCCTTTGAAGAAGCCCACTGAAACATTTCCTCTGACTGAGGTGATTTTGGAGAAGAGAAGCTTTGGGATGACCTCACTGTGACCTTCCAGGACCTAAGAAAGATAGAGAGAGACAATTTCCAGCGGCTGGAGGGACAGGACACAGGGAATGGCTTCCCAGTGCCAGAGGGCAGGGCTGGGGGGGATCTTGGGCAGGAATTGTTCCCTGGGAGGGTGGGCAGGCCCTGGCACAGGGTGCCCAGAGCAGCTGTGGCTGCCCCTGGATCCCTGGCAGTGCCCAAGGCCAGGCTGGACACTGGGGCTGGGAGCAGCCTGGGACAGTGAGGGGTGTCCCCATGGCAGGGGTGGCACTGGATGGGCTTTAAATCCCTTCCCACCCAAACATTCCATGATCCATGATGCCGGAGCTGGGCTGGAGGAATCATCAGCTGAGCTCTGCATCCCTTGCAGACGCATTCCAGAGGCTCTGGATGTGCTATTTTAGAGCTCCCTCCCTGCAGCTCTGGCAGGAGCTGGCAGGGACAGCTTGGCCCTTGTGACCCTTGGGGGACAAGGGACACTCCCAGCAGGAGGCTGGTGCCACTCCTGCTGTACCAGCCTGCCTGGGCTGGCATCCAGAGCTTGTCCAGAAGAAGCCAACAAGGAATTGACAGGGAATTTGTGTGTCTTTCCCATGGGATGAGCTCTGCATGGACAGGGATGGAATTTCAGGGAATTTGTGTGTCCTTCCCACGGGATGAGCTCTGCATGGACAGAGATGCTTGCAGGGGGTGGTCTGGCCTGCAGAGGATGTTGGGGAGGGATCAGGAGGGACCTTTTGGCATTTTTTTGGCAGTGATGGAGCCTTTTTGTTGTCCTGGTCCATCTGGGTGTGTCACTGCTCGATGCATAGATGGATGTGGACATAGATCCCAGGTGGGAAATCTCTCATTTCCTGTTCCAGTCTTCTTTTATATCAATGTATCCCAGAATCCCAGATTTTTTTTGGGTTGGAAGGGACCTTAAGGACCTTAATTGACCTTAAGGGTTCCATCTTTGGGTTGGTGCAACCATCCAGTTCCACCCCTTGCCACAGGCAGGGACACCTTCCACTAGAAAAATCAGTCAGGGAGTTGTGGAGAGCCAGAAAAACAACAAAAAGAGAAGCAGCACTGGAAAACCAAAGGGTTAAGTATTCCTAATTTCCAAATAAAATGTCTTTGTCAGAGAAAATGGGCCGAGGATTGTGAAACAAAGAAACCCCAGACCCTTGCAGAATGAAACAGCGTGAAAAATGTTCTTAATGCACCCACATTCTCCAGAGTTTCCCCCGCTGTTTCAAGATTTGGATCTAAGTCAATAACAAGATGCAACTGTTGAATGTCAAGGAGGGGGGAACGGGAGCGTTCCTTGGATAATTCACAAAGCAGCTGCTGCTGGTGGGTTGTGTTAGTCAGAAAAAGATGCTGCTCCCCTTGGGAGGAAGAGACAAATTTCTGCTAATTTGGTGTTCCAGGGGCAGCAGGCAGCAGGGTTGTGATGCTGTGGGAGCCCAGGCAGAGAGCAAAGAGGACACAAGGGCTGAGACAAACACTCCTGACAGCTCAGATATAAATGTGCAGCTAAATGGACCCCAATCCTCTGTCTCAGAGGAGAAAAGTCAAAAGACAACTAACAGTGAGTTATTTAAATCATTCTTTAAACACAGTTGTAGGGCCTGAGCTATTTTTACCTGTCTTGAAGCTCTCCGTGATTAATAAGTAATTTAAAAATACAGAATATTCTGGTTATTACAGGCTGCAGCTGATTTGTAAATCAAGTGCTGGTGGCAGAAAGCTCCAGCCTCTTTTGCCCTCTGACCGCTTCGATATTAAGGAATCGTTCTCTCCGTTAATGCACTTAAATTTCTGAGGAATGATGTGGAACAGAGGTCCCAGCAACTCTTCTTTTGTTTATAACCAGAAACTCTCTGCCTGCTTAAAAGAACATGAAAACCAGTTCCTTTCCTATTACTGTCAAACAAACTTCACCTCCCCGCTCGCATCCCGTGGGATTTGTCACCGGCAGGAAGCACAAACCCAACCCCGTGGATACAGAACTTCCAGTCACTTCAGAGGGAGGAAAAGAGCCCTTTCATCATGTTCAGTTTTCTCCACTGCTTTATTTCACTTAAAACATCACTCACTACCAAATGCTCTTTGTCAGGAGTAATTGGCAAATGCTGCGGGCGCTTTTCGAGGCTGTCTGGATGGAAAATCTCAAAGCTGTTGTCTGCACTGAAAGAAAATATTGCATTTGATCTTTTTTATGATTCCTGCAGACATGATGTATGTCTGCATTCCTCAGCCCGAGGAATTCTCGCTGTTTGGGTTTCTCTGCCTTTCAGGGACAGGAAGTAGCACTTCACCCTCATTCTGCAGTATTGTCTGGGAATTAACCACAACATAATAGCAATGTACATTTTTTTTTTTGTGCTTCACAGAGGTCGGTTTTTATTAGCCATTTATTGTGGTTTGCTCGTTGGCAAGTGGCAGATTGTCTCAGTGATAGCTGTGGCTGTTGCATTTCAGCTGTGTTTGTATTTAAATGTGGATTTCTTCTGGTGGCTCTTTCCTCAGGGATGTCTTGCTCCAAGATTCCCGTGCCAAAAATCAGCTTTGCCCTACTGCAGTTGGACAAACGTGGCACTGCTCTGCTCGCCTCTGCCCCTGAGAAAGGACAGACAGAATGTTAAATTAACCCTGTGGACCATGACTCCACAGCTGGCATGGAATTGTGGAATCATGGAATGGTTTGGGTTGGAAGGAACACTAAAAATCATCTTGTTCCACCCTCTGCCCTAGGCAGGGACACCTTCCACTGTCCCAGGCTGCTCCCAGCCCCAGTGTCCAGCCTGGCCTTGGACACTTCCAGCAGCCACAGCTTCTCTGGGAATGCCATCCCAGCTCCTCCCCACCCTCCCAGGGAACAATTCCTTCCCAATATCCCATCCAGCCCTGCCCTCTGGCAGTGGGAAGCCATTCCCTGGGTCCTGGCCCTCCAGCCCTTGTCCCAAGCTCCTCTCCAGTTCTCCTGGAGCCACTCAAGGCACTGAAAAGCTGCTCTAAGGTCACCCCAGAGCCTTCTCTTCTCCAGACTGTTTGGAATGGCACAGAATCCTCAGGGTTGGAAGAGCCCTTCAGGACCATCCAGTGCCACCCCAGCAGCACCAGCATCACCCCAAACCCTGTCCCCAAGGGCCACATCCAGACTCCTCCTGAGCACTCCCACAGACAGTGACTCCACCACTCCCTGGGCAGCTCATCCCAAGGCCTGACCACTCTGGGAGGGAAAAATTGTTCCCAATCTCCAACCTGAGCCTCTCCTGGTGCAATTTGAGGCCATTTCCTCTCCTCCTTTCCCTTGGGACACGGCAGGAGACACCAATCCCCACCTCAGTGGATCTGGCACCTTCAGACCCCTGGAAATGAGGGACTTTTGCCGCCTGTGACATAACTTGGTGCCCTGACACATTTAGTGCAGAATTCAACAATACAATATTTTTTTTGGTATTTTTTGAGGCTGTTGGGCCACATCTGCTGTGACTCTGTTGATTGTCACTTTTTCAGTTCCCAAATTAATGCCACATCAGACATTCCTAAGCCAACAGCACAATTAGTGAACAAAACCATGTGAGATTGTGAGGAAAGTTAAAGACAAGCTCTGACAGTTTTCTGCCCCCAAAAGTTTTATGGGCCTGTTCAGTGATTATCCTCCAGCAGTTCCTGTTGTCTTCTTGTAAATCTTATTAAGAATATTTAGGGATGTTTTGCTTTGTTTTTGTCACCTATCAGCAGAACATTAAATGCACAAAGAACCCTTCCTTTTTCTCCCCTCTGCTGACATGAGGAGCTGAGGACTCAGTGAAGTGGGTGAGAAATTATCAGGATTTTATTAAAAGAGGGTTTCCAGCAGAAGGAGAGAGTGGAATGCCAGAACGTCACGGAATGTCACTTAATTCTGACTTTGGGCAGGGCTGCATGGTCAGGGAACAGGCAAGGGAAGCCCAGACACCCATGGAGATGTTGGAGCATCCAGCAGATCATGGAATCCCAGAATTACTGAGGTTGGAAAACATTTCCAAGGTCATTGAGTGGAGTGCCCGATGCCCACTTTGTCCCCAGCCCAGAGCTCTGAGTGCCACCTCCAGCCCTTCCTGGGACACCTCCAGGGATGGGCACTCCAAACCTCCCTGGGCAGCTCTTCCCAAGGCCTGACCTCCCTTTCCATGAGGAAATTCCTGCTGGTGTCCACCCTGAGCCTCCCCTGGCCCAGGCTGAGGCCGTTCCCTCTGCTCCTGTCCCTGTTCCCTGGGAGCAGAGCCCGACCCCCCCGGCTGCCCCTCCTGTCAGGGAGTTGTGCAGAGCCACAAGGGCCCCCCTGAGCCTCCTTTTCTCCAGGCTGAGCCCCTTTCCCAGCTCCCTCAGCCTCTCCTGGGGCTCCAGCCCCTTCCCAGCTCCGTTCCCTGCCCTGGACACGCTCCAGCCCCTCCAGGGCTCTCCTGCAGGGCCCAGAACTGGGCACAGCCCTCGAGGGGCCTCTCAGTGCCCAGCACAGAGGGACAATCCCTGCCCTGCTCCTGCTGGACACACAATTCCTCCTCCAGCCCAGCTGCCAGTGGCCTCTTGCCCCCCTGGGCACCCCTGGGCTCGTGTCCAGCCCCTGGCACCAGCACCCCCAGGGCTTTCCCAGCCCCTCTGCCCAGCCTGGAGCTCCACGGGGCTGTTGTGACCCAAGGCAGGACCCGGCCCATGGATCCGGCCTGTCCCGATCCATCCCAGGTGACCTGGCCATATTCCAGCCTGTTCTTTAGGAATTGATTCACTCCATTACAGATTTATTCTTCACCTGAGACACTTGGAAGTTCACTGCCATATTTAATTTAGGTATTTGAGTGCTTGCAGGGTACTGGTGTCACCTTGGGACAGTTGGATTTTGGGGTGAAAATGCTGATTCAGTGCTCAGCAAGAGTCAAAAATGAATGAACAAAGCATTTTTTGTGCCCTTTATAACTCACGGATGTACCTCCTTTTAAACAGGAATAATATAATATAGTATAATATAATATAATAGAATAGAATAGAATAGAATAGAATAGAATAGAATAGAATAGAATAGAATAGAATATAATATAATATAATATAATATAATATAATATAATATAATATAATATATATAGTAACAATTACATATTATATATATATTATATATCACCCCTCTTCTTTACCAATGGTTTTCTATCTGCANTAGTATCATATTATATAATATCATAGTAATAGATTATATTGTATTATATATTATGTATGATATATTATATATTATGTATTATATATTATATATTGTATAATGACATAACATAAATAACATAACACACGCTGCTTTGGGCATTGTAATCTCGAATCCAGCAGAATTAAAGAGAAGAGCAGAGACTGCAGTGATCCCTGCAGAAATCAAGCTTAAACATAAAAATCTTCTTAAGTTTGGGAAAATGGACAAACGGGGCAGGAAAGGGTCGTGATTGGCGCCTATAAAATCCCGAATAGCACAGAGGAGGCAGATAGGGAAAGATGAAATCTTCTTTCCCAAAACACAAGCAGCAGGGGGTGCCTGGTGGGATTATAAAGCCAAAAACAAAAGGGAAGAGCTTTTCCCAGCAGTGTGGAATTGGCTTATTGAGCTTTATTGCCTCAAGATGTCCTGGAGGCCAAAAGGAGAAAGGGTTTCCAAAAGGGTCGAGACAAGGACAGCGCCGATGGTCTGGATGCAAACTGGAACAAGACCATCCCTTTGTTCTCTGTTTTAGGCTTTTCCCTGGAGTCTCTGTCCTGGCTGGACATTGGGATGAAGTCTCTTCGTTCCCATACGGAATTGCCATTTCTCTCTCTGCTTTGGGAAGCTGCCAGATGTTTCCTCACTCCTGATGCTTTTGCTGCTCGACCTCGTCGAGTTCTGTCCCCACAAAAGGTGTGTGATGTGTCTGGAAGCCACAGATTGGGCACTGGGGCTGATTTCCACTTCCTGAGTGGAGAGAATCGTGGAATGGTTTGGGTTGGAAGGGACATTAAAGATCATCTCATTGCCATGGCAGGGACACCTTCCACTGTCCCAGGCTGCTCCAAGCCCCAGTGTCCAACCTGGCCTTGGGCACTGCCAGGGATGGCACATTCATGATTTCTTTGGGAATCCTGTGCCAGGGCCTCCCCACCCTCAGAGGGAATCACCCTGTACAAATCCCTGGGTCTGCTCAAAGCTCTCTGACTTTGTGACTTAAGGCCAGGCTTAAGAATTGCTCAACACTTCTATTATTTCAGTCTTAAGGAGCCTTTCTTTGGCAAATCCTTTCTGGGATCACAAGTTTTACTTAGTCATGACAAGCTTTTAAGGAAAAAGCACTGGCAGTGTCTTACTCCTTCAACTGCACATAATTTAAAATTCTATAGGGTTTAAAAGAAAAACATGACTTGTTTAGTGGATTTTAGTGGCATTCCGGGACCTTCAGATCCTGATCCTCTATCTCAAAACCAAGTGGTGTTTTATTTCTGCCTTATAATCCTCCAGATGTGGCTCAGTGTGTGTCTTACACAGATTTTTATTCCTTAATTTAATTTCTTTTTTAAAGCTTAAAGGCTAATGAATATTTGGGTTAAAATTCTTGGTGTGCATGGCTTGGATTTGGTGCTTCACCACTTATCTGCAGCCAGGATTATTTTTAAGAAGCTCTTGTAAGGCTTGCAGGAAATGTATGTGAGCTTTAAATGTCAGGTCTGGAGGGAGTTGAGAAATATTGCAATTGTTTTTGGGTTTGGACTCGTGTGATTCATGACGTGAATGGGGGTTTGTGCCTTCTCCTGCTCTTCCCAGGATCCTTTTGCAATTTCTCTGGAATAAAATTCTCCTCTTTGTGTAGTCCTGGCATTGGTTTAAGGCAAAGCCAAGTTGTCAAATACGGGGTTATAACTGGGGTGCCAGAGAAGGGGTTAAACAGGGAATAGCATCAGAAAAACTGACTTTCCCCAGGTTTTTCACGAGGAATTCACTGTGAGAATTGGAGCAAAGCCAGAACAGGATCCTTTGGATGCTCTTATGGCTGTAGGGAAAGCAGATCCCAAAATCCTGGCTGGGAGAGCCCTTCAGCATCATCCAGTCCCACCATCATCATCATCACCCCAAACCATGTCCCCAGGGGCACATCCAGACACCTCTGGAACACTTCCAGAGACGGTGACTCCACCACCTCCCAGGGAAACGCATTCCAGTGCTTTTTTGGGGAGGAATAAAAGCCCTTGGAGCACCTTCTGTGGTGCAGCAGCGAGGTGTGAATCACACATTACACAGCGCTGTTTGCTCTCATCAAATATCCATGATGCAAGAGGGGTCACAGCAGATATTTGCTTATCTTTGGGCTTGTTTGAAGACCGAACCACGGCCGTGTTGGGATAAAACAACTGAGGTTTGATAGCGCTGTTAACTCCTATCCCAGCTCACCACGAAAACCTCAGTGCTGATACACCCCTGCAGAGGAATTGAAACAAGGCCTTGGCTCTCCCTGAGTGATGTAAGGGAAATGCAAATCCATGCTGGAAGGTTTTCCCAGCACTGTCACGCTCCCAGGGGGATGTATCTGCTTGGAAAAAAACACCAGCTGGAGTTTTCAAAGGTGTGCCCAAAGAAAATCAACATTTCAAGTGCCTCATTGCCTTAGGCACTTTGGGGAGCCCAAAACAAAGGTGATATCATGGATGATTCTCCCAACATGGGTAGAGAGCCAAAGAAATGTCTTAAAGACAGGAGTTTTACAGCTTTTTCCCTGGAAGGATAATTTTTATTGCGCTTCTGACTGATTTATAGGGAATTGTATCAAAGAACTAAGACAGGGGATGTGTGATGAGACATTTCTGCAAAAATACCTGGGGAAGAGCATCCTGCAGCATTGCTCTGGGATGCTGGTCCTTTCCCAGATATTTGGGATATTCAGGATCTTGTGGATTTGCAGGAGATGGTGCCTTGAGCCTCACACTGCCTCGTCCAACCTGTGCAGGGTTCAAGTCTGCCAGGTGAGGAAGGATTATCCAGCCCGGGGAAGTGGTGGAATCACCGTTCCTGGAGGGATTTAAAGCCGTGAGGATGTGGCACTTGGGGACATGGGTTAGTGGTGGCCTGGCAGTGCTGGGGGATGGTTGGAATCAGTGATCTTGGAGGGTTTTTCCAACTAAATCATTCCATGATTCCATTGCATTCCCGTGTTTTAGCCACCTGGAGCTCTGCGTGAATCATAAACCAACCACTTCAGTGTCTTTTGCTTTTCCAGGACAGCTTCACTCTGTGAGAGGTTTTAGTGTGAAGTCTGGAGATTTGGGCACTCTGGATGTTCCCCTGGCATTGAGCAGTGCAGGGTGAGTCNGAATTGGCTGGAGCAGATCGTGGGGTAAATAAGTGGTGGGGTTAAGACAAAAGCTGCTGCTGTGTTGCTGAAGTTTTCTTTGAGCTTCTGGTCTTTATTTAAGAGGTAACAGGTAACCAGATAATCTTCTAAAGGTTCAGAAGAGAGATTAGAAACAAAATTTCCCTGGAAGAGTGGTCAGGCCTTGGGATGAGCTGCCCAGGGAGTGGTGGAGTCACTGTCTGTGGGAGTGCTCAGGAGGAGTCTGGATGTGGCCCTTGGGGACAGGGTTTGGGGTGATGCTGGTGCTGCTGGGGTGGCACTGGGTGAGCTTGAAGGGCTCTTCCAACCCCGATAATTTGTGATCCTGTGATTTTTAACATCTACCAGGGCTCTGTTGCCCTTTTCTGCAGAACCTGTCTGTGAGGAGAAGGTGCTGTGCTTTTCAGGCTGTCATTGGCAGCAGCTCTGACCCTGGGACCTTAAAACCTGAACTTCTTCAGCCTGAGCTGAAAGAAATAAAAATCCCGACCAACTTTTGAAGTAGCAGCAGCCACTCCTGTGGCCCACCCAGTGTTTCAAGCCTGCAGAGCACCACACTGAACATGTGTCAGGATGAGGAAAAGCCACTCTGGCCAGAGCTCCTCTTCCCGAGCTGAGGTTTCCATCTGTTTCCACTCCATCTGCAGGAATGTGGGCACCACGCCTCCTGAATATTTGAAGATAACTGCGGGCTTCCACTCTGAAGAGCACAAAGCTCCTTGATGATAAGATCTTTGATGACAGATGGGGGTTTTCTGCAGTGGAGGATCGCACGTGTCCTGTGGTATCAGCTCTGCACATGGAACAGCTGCCACCCTGGCTGAGGAAACGCTCCCTGGATGGGACATCCTCCTTCCCAGGGCAGGGGAAGAGAGAGCTGTGCATCCCAGTGCTGAGGGAAACGGCAGGAGGGGGCAGGGAATAGGATCAGGACCACACGTGCAGTTGTGGTGTTGAGATGACAGCAAGAAGCCCGTGAAGAGATTGCAAAGGGGCAGCAAGATTTGTGTTTGGGCAGCAGGAGCTGACCTGGATTAGAGAGGTGGATCTCTGACTCACCAGGATGAGGATTAATTCGTGTTTACAGGTGAGATTATCCTGGGAGAATCACACTGAATTAAAGAGACATCGAGGTGGGAGAGCCCTTCAGGATCACCCAGTGCCACCAGCATCACCCCAAACCCTGTCCCCAAGGGCCACATCCAGACTCCTCCTGAGCACTCCCACAGACAGTGACTCCACCACTCCCTGGGCAGCTCATCCCAAGGCCTGACCACTCTTCCAGGGAAATTTTGTTTCTAATCTCTCTTCTGAACCTTTAGAAGATTATCTGGTTACCTGTTACCTCTTAAATAAAGACCAGAAGCTCAAAGAAAACTTCAGCAACACAGCAGCAGCTTTTGTCTTAACCCCACCACTTATTTACCCCACGATCTGCTCCAGCCAATTCTTTATCCTGGTTTATATTGCAGCAGGTACAGAGAGCTCGGCTGACGCACAGGGAGGGTGTGTTTGTTTTGAAAGTGCTCTGGCAGATACCACTTTTAACATGACAATAAAAAAAGGGTGCACTGCCCTTCTGAGGGACTAGAACCAAAATATGGGTAGGAACTCCTGACAGGAGGGGCAGTGAGGTGGGGTGGGGGTCTTCTGCCATGTGCCAAGGGAAAGGAGGAGAGGAAATGGCCTCAAAATGCACCAGGGGAGGCTCAGCTTGGAGATTGGGAACAATTTTTCCCTCCCAGAGTGGTGAGGCCTTGGGATGAGCTGCCCAGAGAGTGGTGGAGTCACTGTCTGTGGGAGTGCTCAGGAGGAGTCTGGATGTGGCCCTTGGGGACAGGGTTTGGGGTGGTGCTGGTACTGCTGGGGTGGCACTGGATGGTCCCGAAGGGCTCTTCCCACCTTGATGATCCTGGGATCCCCTGTTCCACAGTCGCTGCTGTGGATTTCAAACCTCAGCGTCTGCCTGGGCACCCAACTGAGTTCAAAGGCAAGAGAGTCACCTTTCCAGGGGCCCTTTCACAGAACCACGGAGTGAACTAGGTTGGAAAAGACCTTTGGGATCATCAAGTCCAACCTATGACCCAGCACCTCCTCATCAACTAAACCATTTCACTGAGTGCCACGTCCAGGCTTTTTTTAAACACGCCCGGGGACGGTGACTGCACCACCTCCCTGGGCAGACAATTCCAGTGCCCGGTCACTCTTTCAGTGAAGATTTTTCTCCTGAGCTTCAGGCAGAGGAAGAAACCAGCCAGGTTCATTTTCATTCCCACAGCTGGGAAGGAGCTGTGGGAGCTGGGCAACAAAAGCTGGAAACACAAAAGGCAGGGAGGGCTCCCAGCCCGCTTGGTAAACCCAGCGCAGGTGGCTGGAAATGAAACCTGGGCAAACATCCCCACTCAGGGCTGAGCCTTTCATTGTAGGAACATTTGCTGTAGGTGGATCACACATCTTCTGGCATTTGCTGGGCAAACAACCCGCTCTGGGACAAAAGGAAAAGGCTTCCCAGGAATGATTCTGTGTTCATTAACCTCACAGATAATGTTATCAGCACTACTTTTTCTGCCATTATGAACCTTAACGCCTTTCTCCCTTTTTAATCTCAACGTTGACGACTGCACCACCTCCCCAGTGTTTAAAGATGGTGATTTTCTCAGCCTGCAGGTTTTGGAGACTCCTCAAGAGCTTCTCTTTCTCCCCAACATTGCATTTTGCAAAGGAGGAAGATTTTAGTTGGTCAGGCAGCAAACTGGGCACTGTCTGTTCGGCTCCCTGATTCTTCTTCAAGGATTTTGAGCAGTCTTTGAATATTTTGGTGTCTCAGCTTTCCTTTTTAAAACTGGAAAACTCCATTCTGAGGACTGTAGAATTACCCATAGAATGAAATATATGGATTGTGGATGGATATTTCTTTCTGCAAATGGGTTTTATTTGATTAAGGAATTCACATTTTGCAAGATCCCAGCAGCAGCAGCATCACCCCAAACCCTGTCCCCAAGGGCCACATCCAGACTCCTGAACACTCCCACAGACAGTGACTCCACCACTCCCTGGGCAGCTCATTCCAAGGCCTCACCACTCTTCCAGGGAATTTTTTCTTATCTAATCTAATCTGAACCCGAACAGATTAGGACAAAGGAAGATGATTTGAAAGATGCCATTAATTATTTTTAGTAAAGGTACAGCAGATGTTTCAGAACATTTAAAAATCATAACCATGTACTGCCCTTGGAGGTGCTGCATTTTTGGACCTGCCTGAGGTGACAAGGATCCCTGTAGGATCACAGGTCCGAGTGTCCCCTCCCTCTTTGTCTCCCACACCAGAGGGAAGGTGCCATCCACTCTCTGGGTGCCTCCTGCTCTGACCTGTGCCAATATCCACAGTATCCCACAAAATGATGCTTTGCTTTTCCAAGGGCTTTGTTACCCATCTGCCAAACAGCCCGAGCTCCCTGCTCACAGATGGGTAAAGCAAGGAGGTTTTAATAGGAGAAATAGAGCTCCCCTGGGGTAATTCCATCTCTGTTGGCTGAGGCACTGCCAGAGCCAGAGTTTGGAGATGCCCTCGCTCCCTTTTTTAGATGGAAGCTCCTCAAGCCTCTTCCCCAAAGCACTTGGGATCTCAGGGCCCTGCTCCTCTCACTGATAAATGTTCTAAGGTTTGAGCTTTCTTCTGAGAACACATTCACAGGAGCAAAGGTGGAGCTCCAAAGAGGATCTCATTTCAGAGGCAGCTTCCTGCTTTGCTCCAGGGCTTGGTGCTCTGGGATCAGGGTGAGCCCAAAGTGGTGGGCAAGGCCTGTGGCACTGGTGGCACTGCTGGTGGCACTCCCAGTCCCGTGTCCTTGGTGTGGAGCACATCAATACAAGTGGGGAGCACGGGTGCTCCAACAAATCAGTCTGGCAGCAACAACACCCCCAAGAACCAGAACATCCACAGGGTTCCAGGAAGGTGCTGACCACCCCTGCACTCCTTAGTGGAATAAAACCCTTTTCTTTGTAGCTCAAATATAGATAGACTTTGCTGCCCCACCAGCTTTTCTAGAAATCACATGCTAATAGTGACAAAGGGAATTTTTTGGTGGAAATCAGGATCTGACCTCACTGTTATGTCTAGAGATAACAACTGATAAGATAAAAAGGAGTAGAGAAGAGATAAAGGAGGCTTGGGGGGCCCTTGTGGCTCTGCACAACTCCCTGACAGGAGGGGGCAGCCGGGGGGGTCGGGCTCTGCTCCCAGGGAACAGGGACAGGAGCAGAGGGAACGGCCTCAGCCTGGGCCAGGGGAGGCTCAGGGTGGACACCAGCAGGAATTTCCTCATGGAAAGGGAGGTCAGGCCTTGGGAAGAGCTGCCCAGGGAGGTTTGGAGTGCCCATCCCTGGAGGTGTCCCAGGAAGGGCTGGAGGTGGCACTCAGAGCTCTGGGCTGGGGACAAGGTGGGCATCGGGCACAGCTGGGACTGATGGGCTGGGAGGGCTTTTCCAAATGAAAATAATTTTGTGAGTTCTGTGAATTGTGTGAGTTGTGTGAGTTCTGTGAATTGTGTGAGTTCTGTGAATTCTGTGAATTCTGTTTTCCTGATGCTTTCACTCTTGCTGGCTGATCCCCTGTGTGGAGAGGGCCGGGTTTGCCACGATCATCCCAAAGACATCACGGCAAACCTGGACCCTGAGCCAGGAATTTCTCCAGCACTGGAACTCAGCCCTGAGCCCTGAAGATCCCACAGGTCCTTCCTCCCTGACCCCACCCCAAACCTGCCTTCCTCCTGCAGCGGTGGGGTTTGTGCCCTGCATTGTTCCCCATTCCTGCCCTATTTGCCCAGCTGGTGTCAGCTCCGAGCTCTGTTTGGATTGCTGCAGAAAGATTTGCCTGAAAGGTTTGCATATTCCAAGAAACCACAATGATTAAGTAGACACGAAAGAAAGCATTATGATGAATAATCAGAGCATAATCAATGATCCCCTTTTTGCATTATAAATGATGACGCTTGTCCTCCACAGCTTTTAGGCAGAGCGTGGGTGTGACAGCTTGAAAAACAGTGTCGAGCCTGACATGAGACCTGTCAGCTCTTAAATGAGGTAATTAATGACCTGCTAAGCATGCAGATTTTAAATGTCAGTTATTTTTTTTCCCTTTGGAAATATCCCGGGAGTAAAAAATTATTTGCAATTTGTCATTCCGCGAGGAAAAACTCGGCGCGAGGACGCACGGGCGCGGCGAGAAATAACAGGGTCATGGCAAAAATGCTTTGTGCTTTTAATAGAAAAATCAAAATCAAACCTCCCTCTGAGATTCCTCTCACCCCACATCCTCTTCACATCACTTTTAGAGCCTGACAACTTTATTTTTGTATACACGGACTCGCTGGATTTTAGGATCTTGTCCTCCAGGCCAGGACCAGCTGCTTAAAACCGAGGCTCAGAAGAAAAGCAGGAATTAATTTCTTCTGCCAGATGTCAGCTGCTAATCCTGCAATATCTGAATTTGTGTAACCCTTCTTGCACGGCTTGTGGTATGAAAAAAAAGAGGAGAGGTTTCAGTTTGAAAGGAAGTTTTTGAGGCAGCAGTTCGCAGGTGTTTGCCAACCGAGATGATGAGCTGGGGCTCATTGCAGCTCTGTGATGTTTTTAGCTTTTTGTTTTTCAGATACAAACTGAAAAATGGATGAATTTGTTCTCTACAAAAGACTTTTAAATATCTTCTTTTACTTCATAGATTAAATCCAAACCATTCTGTGATTTTATGATTTTTACGCTCTTCTGTCTAAATGCACAGCTAAACTCTGACCCTGCACACCCCCCAAAAAAGAAAGAAAAAATATATTACAATTGAACTGTGCCAGCTCTTGGAAATCTGTAAATTGAGGCTCCTGATGGCTGAAATAAACACATGGAATAATTCCAAATTAGGGTTAATGTGTCACTGGCAGAGTGTACAGAGAGTCCCTGCATTGTCTCCGTCAAACAACCCCGAGCTCGTGTTTTGGAACAGTAAATCTCACCTTTGATATGGGTTTGGAGCCCAAATGTTGAAAACAAACAGGGCACAGCAAAGAAACACCTTAATCTCCGTAAGGACAGCCAGAATAGAGTGAGAAGCTCAAGAGATCAGAACTGAACAAAGGCTGTTTCCTAAGTGCTGTCTTAAGGTCATGTTTACCCCATGCTTGCGTGATGAAATCTCATTTTGATGCCTTAATAAATGAAAGGAAAAATGTCTGCGGTGGTGTTCGGAGCACTCTGTGCCAAGAGTCCTAATCACTGAAAACCGACTGTAATCCTTGTTTAAAAATCCAAATGTTCGGTTTTGTTTACACATCAGTCTTGTGTTGTTCATGCAACTGATAAGAGCAGCTTTGCCAGCTCATTATAATCTGATTTTCATAAGGGTTGACACCCACTTCTTGCAAGGCTCCAGGGATATTTTCTCCCCAGGGAAGAAGAAAGGATGGGAATGTGCTTCTTTCATCTTTTCCCATAAGTTCTGTCTGGGAGGCAGAGCTGCCCTCACCCACCAGGACAGTGGATGCCTCCAGCTCCAAGCTTTTATCACCAGCATGGAGCCAGTTCATTGCTTTGAGTCACAGAGCAGAAAAAGGCACCAGCAGTAAAATAAACCACAAAAAATACGAAAGCAGAGGTGTCACAGAAGAGATGTGATTGGACAAAAACATTTCAGGGAAGTTGTGTTGGCTGCTAATTGTGGAAATACAGGAATTTTCAGCTGTGCCCATGTGTGATATTAATTCACTGTGAATTCCTGTCTGCTGCAGACGCTTCCAAAGCTCCACTGAGGTGAATAAGAGCATTCCCACTTCCTACTGCATCCAGCCCTGGCATCCCAGCACAGGGAGGACGTGGAGCTGCTGGAGAGAGGCCAGAGGAGGCACCAGGATGAGCAGAGGGATGGAGCAGCTCTGCTGGGAGGAAAGGCTGGGAGAGCTGGGATTGTTCAGCCTGGAGAGGAGAAGCTCTGGGGTGAGCTCAGGGTGGCCTTGCAGGGCCTGAAGGAGCTGCAGGAAACCTGGAGAGAGACAATTTCCAAGGGCTGGAGGGCCAGGACACAGGGAATGGCTTCCCAGTGCCAGAGGGCAGGGCTGGATGGGATATTGGGAAGGAATTGTTCCCTGGGAGGGTGGGCAGGCCCTGGCACAGGGTGCCCAGANTGATTTTATGATTCTGACTTTGACAGCAGCACAGCCCCAGCCCTGGGATCTCTGCCTGAACAGACTCAGGATTTGTGTGGAGGAAACCTGGATAGGAAATGGCTCCCAGACAATTTGTACCTCAGGAACAGCAACAAGTGCAAGAGAAAATGTTCTCTGGTTTAAATCCCCGACATGCCAACAAATGGTGTTCGAGATTAAATCAGTGATAAGTGGGGTTAATGCCCAGGTTTCACCAGAGGTGTGTAAAGATGATGTTAAACTCTTTTAGGGAACCAGGTGACTAAAAAATGAAGCCCCCACTGTTGATCAAAGCATCAGCAGAGAGCTAATCCTGAGGAGAAACCATCTGGTTTAAAAGCATTTGGTTTCAATATGGAAAAAAAAAAAAAAAAAAAAAAAGAGGGCTACTGATCAACAGATCTGGCTTTCCTTCTGCTGTTTTATTAGGAATTATCACAGGAAAAATCAGAAAAGCCAACAAAGAAAGCAGCAAGGAAGCACCAAACAGAAGCTGTGGCAGGGTGGTGCAGAGAAAAAGCTGAGAGAGTGAATTTTTAATGCCAGCACTGTCAGAAAAGTCTGGAATCTGTTGCAAAGATGCTTCTCCTGCTTTATCCAAAGACATCAGACGTTGATTCAGGCCTCTGTTTCAGAGTGGAAACACCTGGTGGGGCCCAAAGTGCTTCCCAAATTCTTGAGGCTGAAAAGGGGATAACAAGGTGTTCTCACCCACTTTTGGGAGATGCTCCAGTGCGTTATTTTCCCGAGAACATTGCTTTAGGTGTTGTAATAAAGAGGGAGGGCTCAGTTAGGGGACAAAGGTGGTCAGGGAGTCACCCTTGGTGCTGTCCCTGGGGCCTGCCAGGCTCTGAAGGAGCTCAGCAGAGCCTCAGCCCATGATGTCCCATTTTCCCACCACAGTGGTCCCAGTTTGGCATGGCATTGACAAAATTTGCAATGTAAAAAACCATTTCATTCCATTTTCTCCTCACCAAAAAGCAGGAAGAACCCTCTGTGCAAAAATCACTGGTTCTTCCTCAAAGTTCAGCCACTTTTGGATGACACAACCTCGACCGTGCTAAGTCCTTTTAGCCTGGAACAGGAGAAGGATTTGTCTGGTGATGTTGCCACATTTCCCAGCTAATTATGCTGTTGATGATGTTCTGCTGGATTGCTGCTGAGGGGGAAAAAAATCTCAAATAACTCAGCTTGGAAGGAGGTGGGGAAGAAGGGGAGGTTTCAGGGAGTCCTCGTTGCAGCCTTCCAGAACCTCAAAGGGGTTGTGAAAAGGGAGGGAGGGGGATTTTTTTATAGGGGTAGAGAGTGAGAGGACAAAGGGCAATGGTTTTTAAATGGTCTTGGCACTGCCAGGGATCCAGGGGCAGCCACAGCTGCTCTGGGCACCCTGTGCCAGGGCCTGCCCACCCTCCCAGGGAACAATTCCTTCCCAATATCCCATCCAGCCCTGCCCTCTGGCAGTGGGAAGCCATTCCCTGTGTCCTGGCCCTCCATGCCTTGTCCCCAGTCCCTCTCCAGCTCTCCTGGAGCCCCTTTAGGCCCTGCCAGGGGCTCTGAGCTCTCCCTGGAGCTTTCTCCTCTCCAGGTGAGCACCCCCAGCTCTCCCAGCCTGGCTCCAGAGCTCTCCAGCCCTGGGATCAATTTACAGCCTCCTCTGGAACTTTTCCAACAGCTCCACATCTCCCTTGTGTTGGGGACCCCAGACCTGACATTTCTGTGTAAGATTTCCCCTCTTCCACTCCCAGCACCGTGGTGCAAATCCCAGTTGGAGCCTGGTGCTAAAAACCCCCAGGCTGTGGGGTTGATCCCAGTTTGGGCCACTCCCTTAAGAGCTGGACTCGATCATCCTCGTGGATCCAAACCAATTTCACATATTCTGAGATTCTGTGCCTCAGTTTACCAAAATTACTCAGTTTTTCATCCTCTGGAAGAAACAGCACCCCCAGTGTGGCAAACAGGAGGAGGCCTCTGGCTCCTGAGGATGACAGCAAAGCCTTTTTATTCCTGATGTCTTTTGAGGCAGCCAAATCGTTGCCTAATCCTTACCTGAGGGCTAAAAGCCTTTCAGGAGAACAAACACGTGTAAAATCAAACAGGAGAGGGCTGTGCTGCACAAAACTCCTCCGAGGGTGCTCTCAGATGAGCAAATGTGACAGAAGTGTGTTCAGCAATAACAATATCCTCAATCAAAGGCATCAGCTGCACTCATCTGTGCTAAACCTGACTTCTGAAGGCTTTCAAAGGACCAAAATTGGCACATGTGGATACAAAACGGCGCTTGTGAGGGTTGGGAGTATCCTCATGTTGTCAGGAAAGCATCTGGCTGGGAAAATTTGAGATGTTTCACCTTCCTGCCCCACAGAAATATAATAATTAACTCATTTTTTTCTTTTCTAGGTAGAGGATTATGCTGGCTTGTGGGAAAAATATTATTTAAGTAGGTGGATTAACAGAGAGCTTTATCTCAGTGTATATATGAATAGATTTATAGATCTCAGATACTTCTTTTGCCTGAATTCTTAATTGATTTGTTTTTTTCTGAGTCTACTTTTTATAGTTCAACTGCTCAGGGGAATCTTTCCACTCTCCTAAAATCGGAGTTTCAGTCCTGGCAGACAGATCAGCCTTTGGATTTGAGTAATTTTCAGGCAAAATCATGACAGAAACGCCACAAAATAGCTCCTTTCCTATGTTTGGGAATTTCTGGGGGTGCTTGGATTTCCAAAAGGTCGTTCATTTAAATGAATTCCTTTAAATAATCAGATGAATTTTCATGGGAACTTTCAGTCACCCGGAATTAAAGAGATCAATGGTGATTGATTCAAGGAGCTGTCCCCTGGGTCTGGGAGGGAAAAGTTATCCATGAAATAGGAAATAATGGGATTAAAAATTCACTTGTTGAGACTCCTGGAACATCATTTGGGAAAATCAGGGCTTCACCCTCGGTGGATGGAGGGGCTTTGGAACAGGGATGAGCAGAGGGATGGAGCAGCTCTGCTGGGAGGAAAGGCTGGGAGAGCTGGGATTGTTCAGCCTGGAGAGGAGAAGCTCTGGGGTGAGCTCAGGGTGGCCTTGCAGGGCCTGAAGGAGCTGCAGGAAACCTGGAGAGAGACAATTTCCAAGGGCTGGAGGGCCAGGACACAGGGAATGGCTTCCCAGTGCCAGAGGGCAGGGCTGGGTGGGATTTTGGGAAGGAATTGTTCCCTGGGAGGGTGGGCAGGCCCTGGCACAGGGTGCCCAGAGCAGCTGTGGCTGCCCCTGGATCCCTGGCAGTGCCCAAGGCCAGGCTGGACACTGGGGCTGGGAGCAGCCTGGGACAGTGGAAGGGGTCCCTGCCCGTGGTGGGGTGGGATGGGATGAATTTTGAGTTCCCTTCCAGCCCAATCCCGTATGACTTTATAATTCTCAGTCTTATTCCCTCTGCCTTCCCCTTGGGATTTTCGTTCAGCTCCCTCAGGATTCACTCCCTGTGTCCAGGTTCCTTCTGGAAGAGCTGTTTTTGAAAGGTTATCCCTGTCCAGAGCCAGCTGATTCAGAGAATCCCAGAACCACTGAAGCTGGGAAAAACCCCTCGGATCATCACCCATGAGGAAAACACCGCCAGTCCCACCACCAAAACATCTCCCTGAGCCCCAAATCCACAAATTCCTGCAGAATTCCTCCCTGAGCTCAGAGTTCTACACATGAGGTAGGACACAAGAAGGACAACTCTGCTTCAAACTTTAATCCAATCATGGTTGGGATGAATTTTTCCAACTGAACGAGATTTGTGGATGTGGATCACATTCCAAATTAGCCCCCAGGGGTTTAGATCTGAAATTGCTGACGTGCACAGCCCCAGATTTGCCACTTCGGTCTCTTTGCCCGTAATTTGTTTACCCAAGGAATTGTGCATTTTGCCCCGTGGGTCCCTGATAAAAATCATCTGGGAAGCAGCTGGAGCATGCAAGAGGTTAAAAAAAGCAAGATGGAAATGTTCTGCCTTCGTTGACTTTTTCCATGAAATAAAAGTAATATTTAAAAGTGAAAAAAAAAATAAAAAGTATACATTCTGCTGCTCACAACTCCAGGACCCATTCACACAGGCAGGGTAGACAGCATTTGTTAAACATATTAATTAAAATATGTCTTTACCTGTGTTTTAATAGATTAATATAGATTATATAGATTATTTTTTGGATTAATTTAATAGATAAATTTAATAGATTTAATTATTTTTAACATATTAATATATATTATTTTCCTATATTAATTTAATAGATTAATTTAATAAATTTAATCAATTAATTTTTAATAGATTTATATAGAATAATTTCTGAACCCTGAAACAAAGACATATAAAGTTTTCACTCTGTACCACAATGATCTCAATGGTTTTAGACCTGCTTAAAAGCAGAGTGTGAAATGCAGACTTTTTTTATTAATACAGCAACAATTTCCAAGAATTTCCCATTTAATTTTTTGACCATTTTTGTTGTGTAGGAGCTGGGAAACTTTTTTTTATTACCAAATTTTTTTTTAGGGAGAGAGATTTTCCATCTAGTGGATTTTTTTGTAGGAATGAATTAATTTTAAGCTGGTACAAAACCTTGATGAAGCAAGAGAATAAAATCCATTTTTTTTAGCTTAACCTCAGGCTTAAATGTGTGTTTAGGATCTCATTCCCAAAGTTTTCCTGCCTTTCCTGCTGTGGTCACTAGATGTTGCTACGTGTCTGTGTTAGCAGTGGGTTTGAGGATTTTTTAGGTGCAAGAAGAGAACATTTCCATCCATAACCACACAGAAAGAGATTTCACCCCATTTATTAATTCCGTGAATAAAACAACCCCCACTTCCTTAATTTCAGGATAAATCCCTCCCCTATTCATGGACTCTACAGAGCAAAGCAGATTTTTCTATTGCTCCAAACGTGAATTTCAGTTTTTAACACTTCGGATATCTAGGAAAATCCCATTTTCCATGTAAAAACAAGGATTTAGGCCAACAGCTATTGGCACGACCTTGCCCTGGCTCTGCAGTGGGACCAAGGGAATTTTCCCCTTTCCCCCAGGCTCTTGGAGAGGCACTTTTTCCTCCTGGGACTCCTCCAGTGTGGCTTCCCAAGTAAAACCATATTTAATATTCCTAGGATGGTTTTGCTTCCCAGAACTGCTGGATAAAAGCAGATGAAAATAATGAAATAATTATATTAAATAATATTAATATTAAATATAAATTTATATTAAATAGATAAGAATATAAAATATATAATATTATATAGTATATGTTAATAGCTATAATATATTTTAATCTATAATGTATAACATAATCATATAATAATATTAAATATATATACATTAAATATACTGAGCAGCCTCTTTAATACCTGATTGCTGCTGTTAAAAAAAAAAAAAGGAGATTTTATAGGAATATTGTGGTGTTTGGGAAGATTTAGGGATAATGGGTGATGGGCACATAAAGAAAATCATCTTTCATCCGTAATTCCTTCAGAAAAACAAAAAGATGATCACCTTTCCCTGATCAGGCACCTGTAGGGATAAAATTCAGCTATTCCCAGAAAAATGTGCTCCTTCAATCCCAGTCAAAGCTCGGGATCTCAGTCGATGTTTAAGCAAAGCTCAGTCTCCTGTTTGCTAACTCCCCTAATATTGAATTTCCAGGTGGCAAACAGTTTTTATGTAACTCCTGGACATGCCTTTTTCTTGGAATATTTCCCATACCCTCAGTTTGGAGATGAGTGACACGGCTTGGAATCTGTGGAGAGTTTCAGTGGATAATAATTAACCAACAGCACTGTGCAAAAGTGAGTTTAATTTCACCCCAAATGTTGAATTCTCAGCCTTTAATTTAATTTCAATATGGAGACAAAGACAAAAAATTCAGGAAAATGTCAGAACAATTTTTGAAAATCAGTCAGCATGGAGTAGAGAGTTTGTGGAAATAATTTTGGATTAACTAAAAAACAAAGTTTGAATGCCCAAATCCTTTGCTTAAATGTTGTTGGATGCTTTGGGTCAAGCCCCGGGATATTTTACATAATGGGAATATTCACTGGGGGTAAAAATCCTCCTGAAAAACTTTGGGTGCCTCGAGGTTCGGGGCTTCATCTAAGGCAGCAGTTCAGCCTGCCTGGCTCTGGATTTATCCCATTCCAGGTGGGGTGAGTGGGACTGGAAGGATGAATCCACCTGGGACCTGCCTGTCTTTATTGATCACAGAGGAATCCCAAATGGCTGCCTCATGTCCAGCTTCTGGAAGGCTGGAATTGAAGTTTTCTCTTCTTTCCTGCACTAAAAATGTGTTTATTTAAATCACTCTGAAAAGCAAAAAACCACTTGAAATCACATTCTTTCTTCTTGTCTAAAAGCCATGATGCACAGAAGTGCTAAAAACCAGGAGATGAGAAAATTTCAGTATTATAGGGCTGGTAATTACAGCATCCATAGGAGTGGTGATCCCAGCATTCCAAACCCAATATTCCCTCCCCACACTTGATAATTCCCACTCACCTTGCTCTCCTTTTCAAGAGGAACTGTAAATAAATGAGTTTTGCTTCCCTGCTGGGAATCTCAGGTTGTCTCATGTAATTTAGTCTGAGACCATGTTCAGCAAAAGACAGCTTAAAAATACATCTTTTTTCCAGTTTTTAATCTGGAAGCAGCTGTTCCATTGCTGGGAGCAAGGAAAAACAATGGGGATGGGTATTGTGGGCACCTGTGGCTTTCTGGGCTTTATTGAAGAGGTGACAGGCGAGCAGATAATCTTCTGATGAGGTTTAGGTGAGATATTAAAAGCAGTTTTTCCCTGGAAGAGTGGTCAGGCCTTGGGATGAGCTGCCCAGGGAGTGGTCGAGTCACTGTCTGTGGGAGTGCTCAGGAGGAGTCTGGATGTGGCCCTTGGGGACAGGGTTTGGGGTGATGCTGGTGCTGCTGGGGTGGCACTGGATGGTCCTGAAGGGGTCTTCCAACCTTTCCTTCAAGAGTTTTCTTCCCAAAATTCTTGACCATCCCATTTTTCCTCGACTCTTTTCGGCCCTGACCTTTGCAAAGTCTCTTCCTGCAGCGAGTGCCGTGTCCACGCCACCGACTCTGCCTTTTTTCCTTCTTAAAAACCCAAAGAAGAGAAAGGAAAACCAAGAAAACTCCCATTTCTAACAAAATTTTGCACATAGGGAGGGAAGCCCACGGGTTGAAACGTGTTAAGTCCTCACACAGTTAACAACATGTCACTTGGTGAGAGAATTTTCATAATTAATGAACTGGTTCAATTTGCTCTGCCGCTTGACTTTGATTAATACATTTTTGAGTGTTCCCACTGGGACTCTGTCCAGTTTGTTTAGTAAGCTCTTATGTCTATATCCAGTTCATGTGTATGGATCAAAGTGTTGGCACCGAGTGCTGGCAATATTTCGGCTTTGGTACAGCCATTCTGACTCCACTTAAAAAGGAGATAGCAATATATCTTAAATCCAGCTCTTTGTGACTCATTTCTAGGGGAGGGGAAAAAGAAAAAAAGAGAGGAAAGAAATTTCACACTGCATTGTGTGGAAATGCTGTGATTTAAAAGTTCATCTCACGCAAGCTCTGCCAATTAAAGGGATATTTATCAAGGCAGACAGTAATTGTGCACAGCCAAACTGGCAATTTGGTCAATATGAAGCATTGAGCTGCAAAACTTCCATAATTAACAAATTAATGAACATTACCCTTCGTTAGCCAGCTGCTGGGGGGGTGTTGAATGTTTACCTCACTCCTGGTGCTCAGTCACCCCCTCAAATTCTCTGTAGAGCTCAGGGATGTGCACCAGGCTTCAAAAAGGGGTCAAATTCAGTCTCCTGGGCACCTCTGGGCATCCTCCAGGGAGCTGGGAGTGAGGGGCTCTTGTTTCCAAACAGGATGGTCCAAGCAAGGAGAAGCAACTCACAAAATTTGGGAATTATTGAGGCTGGAAAAGCCCTCCCAGCCCATCAGTCCCAGCTGTGCCCGATGCCCACCTTGTCCCCAGCCCAGAGCTCTGAGTGCCACCTCCAGCCCTTCCTGGGACACCTCCAGGGATGGGCACTCCAAACCTCCCTGGGCAGCCCCTGCCAATGTTCCAGCTCGTGGTTTTAGGGCAAAAATTGCAGGTGTGAAAGTTTATTTTCGGAGAAGCTTCAGGGTTCACTGGGACAAAATCACCTCCTTTGGTTTTCATCTTCAAGGAGGTTGCTGAATATTGTTGGCCTCCAAAATGTTGTGGGGTAAATTCTGTCTTTGGTGTAGATGTCTAAAGGCAGGATTAGCATCGATGAGTGTGGCAGGGAAAAGGGAGGAATTCAGAAGGAATTTCTTCATGGGAAATGTTGCTAAACATCAGAAGGGGCTGCCCAGGGAGGTTTGGAGTGCCCATCCCTGGAGGTGTCCCAGGAAGGGCTGGAGGTGGCACTCAGAGCTCTGGGCTGGGGACAAGGTGGGCATCGGGCACAGCTGGGACTGATGGGCTGGGAGGGCTTTTCCAGCCTCAGGGATCCTGGGATTTTGTTTTGCCAACCCAGCCAGGACCATCCAAACCTTATTTTGAGGCTGCCATGCAGTGCTGAGGTTCTTCTCTGGCTGTTTCCTGGCTGGAATCTCATCCCCAGAGAGCTGGAGGCACGACAAGGATCAATGCTGGTGTCAGAAACTCTCCTGAGAAATAAGAAAAGGCTCGGAGAACTTTCCAGTGACTGCTGTGCCCATATAAAAATATATACATTTATATCTTGGCTCCCAGCTCTGCCCTTCCAAACCACAGCAGTGGGAGATGCAGATCTTAAACCAGTGAGGTTAAAATTAATTAAAGAAATTCCCTGAGCTCAATCTCTGCTTTCCCTGGGCCCGGGCAGTTAATCACCAGCAGCCCCAGCGTGTCACTCCTGCTGCCCTGGTTTTGTTCAGATGTTATAAGGCTGAATGATATTGGAGAATGGACAATGGGACACAAGCTGCTGGAAACACAGCGAGCACTGGCAGATTTAAGTGCACATTGTTCAGCCACCAGCAGCAGATCAGCCAGAAAAAATGTTCTTTTTAACTTTTCCCATGGGGTTCCTGCTCCCAGAGTGCTCCCTGGGGGTTCATGGCTGTTTGTTCTGGGAGAGCTGGGGATGTTCAGCCTGGAGAAGTGAAGGCTCTGGTGAAACCTCAGAGCCCTTTCCAGGGATTTAAGGGGCTCCTAAAAAGGAGGGAGAGGGACTTTTTATAGGGGCAGAGAGTGACAGAGCGGGGGGAATGGTTTTAGACAGCCAGAGGGCAGGGCTGGGTGGGATCTTGGGAAGGAATTGTTCCCTGGGAGGGTGGGCAGGCCCTGGCACAGGGTGCCCAGAGCAGCTGTGGCTGCCCCTGGATCCCTGGCAGTGCCCAAGGCCAGGCTGGACACTGGGGCTGGGAGCAGCCTGGGACAGTGGGAGGTGTCCCTGCCCATGGCACTGGCTGATTTTTAAGGTCCCTTCCAACCCAAACCATTCCACAATTCTACATAAACAAGCCCATTGTGCCTGTGCTGAATTTTAAATCTTTTTTTTATATGTAGTGTATATGACAAGTGAAACAGACAGCAGAAGTCCTTTCTCTTTCTCAGTTTATTTGATATCTGTGTTTGACAGATGCTTTCCAGGGCTCTGTTTTATTCCTTGCTCCATTCAGCCCCTTGGTTTCTCTTCTTCTGTGCCCAACTTTCAGTGGTAACCATACAAAATGTTTAAAAATGGGAAAAAAACAAACCTGGGAAATGTATGGCATTGACAGGAGGATTCACAGTCAGGTGTGAGAGGGAAAAAAGGTTAAAAACAGGATTCTTTTTAACCTGACAGGAGGGGGCAGTGAGGGGGGGTTGGGTCCCCATCCTTAAGGGAAAGGAGGAGTGGAAATGGCCCCAGATTGCACCAGGGGAGGCTTAAGTTGGAGACTGTGGTTGTTGACACCACAAAACCTTCCCAACCCTCTTTGGTCCCCCCGGGAATTGAAATGTTGAGAGAAGCTTCGAGTCGGGAAAATGATTGGCAAAATTTTGCCTTCCAAAAACATCTGATGTTGGTTTCAGTGTTATTGTCACCTTTTTTTTAAGCTCTTCCTCCAGCAGAAAACACAAGGGGTCAGAGGAGATAAGGTTTTAAAAGGGGGAAATGCCAAGATATTTAAGAGAAGAGGAAAATTGGTGTCATTGAGTGGAAAAGCCAATGAAGTCCTGGAAAGAAAATGACCAAGGCTGTTTTCTCTTCTGGTTCAAGAAGCAGGGAGGGAGGAGTGGGACAAATGAAAGGAGCAGATGGAGGATTTAGAGTCACCACAAACATCCCAGTGCAGTGTGGGGGGAGCTCCAAGTGTCCCTGTCACAGCAGTGGTGACACAGGAACTCCCTGTGTTCAGAGAGACAAACGGGATGCACAGGAGCCACCTCCATCCCAACTCCCAGCTCACGGAATCCCAGAATCCCTGAGGCTGGAAAAGCCCTCCAAGGGGATTGAGTCCAGCCAGTGACTGATCCCCACCTTGTCACCCAGCCCAGAGCCACGTCCAGGGTTCCTTGGACACCTCCAGGGGTGGGGAATCCATGGATGAAACCCTTCTCACCCAGAGGAAACAATTCCTTGAGGAGGCAAAAAGGGTTTTTCCCTATCTAAGGCAAGAACAATTAAAATTCTCCTTTGTGCATCTCAGCTGTAAGGCAAACCAAGAAATTTAGATGATTAATCATTTCTTTTTGTAATTAATTCAAGTGTTCACGTCGTGTCGTTGCTCACATCTTGGTATCACTCTCACGGATTTGTCACCCACCCCAATGGATTGGGCAGTGTAAAAACAGGGGAAAAGCCACCTAAAAACACAATTTCCAGTTCTATTTAAGTAAAAAATCCAACTCCAGGGAAAGCAAAGCGTTAAGTTGGGAAAATGTTGGTTGCAAAAGCACGTGCAGAAAAAAAAGCTTGATCAAGAGAGGCCCCGTCAGTGTCACCTGCTAATGAAACGCTGCCGTTGTCACCCCGTGTTTCCAAGAGAAAAGGAGAAGCTCCGGGGCTATTTCCCTGCTCCTTCCAGCACACAAAGGTCAGTGACACACAGAAAATGGCATTTCATTAACGAGCCTTTTGGATTATAAACATTATTCCCAGACAAGCAGGAAAGTCCCAAAAATCTGAGTCACTGGTGGGTGAATGGCTGTTTTGTCAGGCCTTTATAAATAAGGCATTGATGGAATAAACAGTCACTTTGTATCAAAAAAGGGGAAATTTTGCTATGTGCACACAGAGTTTTCATAAAACAGTGCTATGATTTAGGAGTTCTTCTTGAAAAAGTGAAATTGTGGTGTTATCAGGAGATTTATTCTCTCTGAACAACATCTGAACTGGCTGCAAGTTGAAGATGTTTGTTTTTTACCAAGAAGAAATCTGCCTCACATCATCCTTTGGCCTAATTTTTAACTTCTTCATTTTCCTTCCTCCTGATCTTAGTGATGATCATGATCCTTAAATAATGGAAATTCAGCTGTATGAAGGAAATGTAGGTAAATCTCAGGTTTTTAAACCTGCAATTGTTTTTGTTGCTTGGAAAATCTCTTCCTGGGCCCTCTAACTCCAGGGAAACGCTCTCCTTGTGGATATGGAAAAGAAAGCTTTGGTGTCAACAGGATTTTTGATTTGAGGAGGGGCAGGGATTTCTACCTCCCTCTGCAAAAACTGGCGCAAAATTCCCAATATTTCCTGGAGAGTTGGAGAATGCTTCTTCCACTGGGATCACGAGGAATTAGGAGTTCCATCCTGCTCCCATTTGAGACTGAGATCAGGACGAGAGGGAAGAGCAGGGAATGAAAGATCTTTGCCACTGCAAAATGTGGGAAGAGGCGTAAGAAAATTAAGTTATAAAAGTCAGTTTTGATGCATTTCAGCATTATTCTATAGCTCTTGCTTTTCATTCATGTACCCCAGTGATGCCTCAGGTTTTAACTTTTATATTTTTCAAATCCTGTATTGCCTGGTGTGTAACTCTGGAGTTTCTGTATCCTGCTGACTTCAGCTCTCTGGTCATAACAAACCTCTCTGGGTTTGCTCTCCAAGGACACCCAGCCTGTCCTGGGCCCAAAATGTGTAAACCAACATCTTAGAAGGGGAGTGAGCTTGGGGAAATTACATCATTAACTGAAGCTTTAATTGGAGAATTAACCCTGATGTGCAAATGGACCAAACTTATAAAAGTGTGAAGATCCCGTGACCCAGGGCCCATCTTGGGTGTCGCCTTTGGCCTGCCCAGGGTGCACCTTTGAAGGCCCTTCCAATAAATCCCTGCCTTTACTCCCTTATCCCTGTCTAGTCTCTGGTTTTAGGTGGCCACTCAAGGCATCACCAGCAGAGCAGAACAATTAGTTGCTCTGGAAAACCAAAGAGGAAGAGCAAATTCCTGCAGGGAAACCAGGAGGAGAATGTGCACATCAGCTTCCCGTGCCGGAATTTTAAATGTCAGGATTTTGCCAGGACAACATCAGGAGGTTTGAGGGAAGCACCCCAAGAACAATCAGGATGTTCTGCTTTTTCTGTCTCTCCTTTCCTGTTTCATGAATTAATCTTTAATGAGAGCAGATGTTTTGCTTTGGTATCTAAAGCTTGTAAAATTCATTGCCTCATGCAGAGACACAAACAGAGATTTGCCTGTCAATTTACCTGCTTCCCCTTCTTCCCAGTTTCTGCTATTTAGGAACAAACCAAATAACACCAGGCCCACAAGTAGCTGCTAAAAGCTGTTTTCCCAACCCTACTAATGGGAAAGTGTGCCATGGGATGTGGGAACAACCCAAATAATAACAGAACGAGAATAGCCTCTTTTGCATGGATTTCATTTGCTCGCTTTTGCTTGATTGGGCAATTTGGGGCTGAGATTTTAGGCACAGCTTCAATCAGCCCACAGTAAAAATAAAACCTCCTATCCAGAGGGCAGGAGCAATTAAAAACAACTGTGGGAAATGTTGTTTGCTGGAGAACATTTCCTCTCTTTGTAAAGTCTGCTGGAGATGTGGAAGGGCTCCATGTGAAAAGAGTCATGAGTAGGACTTGGTGTGTGATTCCTGCTCCAGCCTCTCTGGGCTCCCTCCTGTTTTCCTTGGGACTCTGGGGTACTGGAGATGAAGGAATTTTGCAAACTCTGTGTGGTCAGAAAAGGAACAGAGCCAAAGATATTCCAACCATCCAGGGAGGCGCCTCCTCTGCTGATTTCCGAGGTGCTTCAGGGAATTATTCCCCATTTTTTTCTCAGCTCAAAGCTCTGCATTTCACCCCTTACCTTGCAATTTCCCCCTCACAAAGGAGTGGATGAATGTAGGATTTAAAGGAGTCACATTTATTTCAGAGCGGGCTCATGTTGTGCCTTGCAGATTTTTGGTGGATGTCACTGAGATTTTATAAAGTGCCCAGAAAGAAAGAAAGAAGCTGAATTTAACAGCAGAGTGTGGGAAAACATCAGTGGTGGCACCACAAACGTGTAGAGAATATAGAATTAAAGACTCACGGAATTTAGGTTGGAAGGGACCTTAAAGCCCATCCAGTTCCACCCCTGCCATGGGCAGGGAACCTTCCACTCTCCCAGGCTGCTCCAAACCCTGTTCAACCTGGCTTTGGACACTTCCAGGGATGGAAATCTTTCAGTAGCATTTTAGAAGATGATATCTTAAACTTAGTGATGTAAAAAAATAAAATCAGAAGTTGAAAACCCTGAGGGATTAATCATGATTAAATAAACCACGATTAATCCCCTGTTAAGGCCCCAGGAAGGCTCCCAGTGTTTTCCTAGAACAAGGCTAGGCTGGATCAACAAAAAAATTAAATTATAGCAGCTCTTCTGCCATTTTTTCCCCAACATTGCTGATTCCAGTCATGTGTGAGCTTTGCCATGATGAGCCACGTTCAAAAGGAGAGGAGAGGAGTCACTGCCACCTTTCCATGGATTGTGGTGGATCACAGACCCTTCCACTTGGATACAAGACAACAACAAAACTGGGCCTGCACTGTCACTTTGGCCTTTTCTACAGCTTTGATTGAGAGATTGGAGGAGGGACAATTGTTTCTTCATTTTATTATTCCTCCAATTGTAAATGAACAAGTGTGGAAGTGGAATACAGTGGGGAGATTTTGTTATTACCAGTAAAAGCAAGGGAAGACAAAATCAGGCCTCACAATATCCTGATAGGAATAGTTGTGGGAAGAAAAGTAAAAGAAGAGAATTTCAGGATGTGCAAATCATGGAAGCTTTATTGTAGCCAACAAATGTTCAGGCTTTTCACCTCCTTTCAGGAGATTTCTGCAGAAAAAAAGCAGACAGAGCAGCACTCAGGACTTTGGGGCCTCTCTCTGAAATATTCATCTCGCCCCAGAGCTGTCTGACAGCAGAGATATCTAAAACTGCCAGGTCTGGAATATGGATTATGGCAAATCCTGTGTTGTTCCCCTTGCTGGGGGTGTGATTGCTCCACACTCCTCTTCCTTTTCCACACCAGCACCCTGGAAATCAGCTTTCCTGGGAGTTTATCTGTGGCCCTGAGTTAGGAAAATTCTGTTTCTGCTCTGGCTGCTGCACCCACTTTAAAATCCTGCACAGCTCTGCCTCCATCTGTGCCTCCAACCTGATTTAGGATCATGGAATCATGGAATGGTTTGGGTTGGAAGGACCTTAAAGCCCATCCAGTGCCACCCTGCCATGGCAGGGACACCTCCCACTGTCCCAGGCTGCTCCCAGCCCCAGTGTCCAGCCTGGCCTTGGGCACTGCCAGGGATCCAGGGGCAGCCACAGCTGCTCTGGGCACCCTGTGCCAGGGCCTGCCCCCCCTCCCAGGGAACAATTCCTGCCCAATATCCCATCCAGCCCTGCCCTCTGGCACTGGGAAGCCATTCCCGGTGTCCTGTCCTCCAGCCCTTGTCCCCAGTCCCTCTCCATCTTTCCTATGACTCCTTCAGGTCCTGGAATGCCCCAATTAGCTCACTCCAAAACCTTCTCTTCTCCAGGCTGATTTTTTTTTCCTAGAAGAAAGTGGTCCTTCAGTTTTTTTCCCTCAGTGGTTTTGCTCCCAAAGTGGCTGCCAAATGTTGGAGAATAGAGGTAGGGAGACCTTTGTATCCTGAAAAAACTCGTGACGTGATCCATGACATCTCAAGTATCACTTTCAGCACTCAGTAACCTTTGAAAATGAAATCTGGCTATTGACTGAGATCAATGCTCTTCATTGCTTGCAAGGTGATTGACTTGATTCCCTCTTGTTCCTGAAAATCCACGGTTTCCAGCCCAGTTTGGGTCAGAACACATCGATTTACCATTTTAGTATTAAATTCATTGTTAGTTCAGACACTGATAAAACAGCCTGTCCAGCAAACTAAAAGTACAACAGCATCAAATTTAGAGTAAGACTGCCCAAACTGAGAGAGAGAAATTATTTACATCAGTAAAACCCTGGGAAATTATGGGATTTAATGTGAAAATTGAGTTTGAGTTGAAATAATTCATCCCAGGGAGGTTTGGAGTGCCCATCCCTGGAGGTGTCCCAGGAAGGGCTGGAGGTGGCACTCGGAGCTCGGGGCTGGGGACAAGGTGGGCATCGGGCACAGCTGGGCCTCAATAACCTCGAGATCTTTTCCAACCTCAATGATTTTGGGATTCTGGGATTCTATTCTATGACCTGAGTGGACAAACAATGCTAAAAAATTTACTTTTCCTTCGTAAAAGCTCAACTCCAAGTGTTTTGAGATGTTTGATTTTCTGTCCAATTCAACAGATGTTGGATGTGTTTCCCATTGGCTTCGGGAAGATTTGGGAAAGGTCTTTCCTTGCTCAGCTTTTTTTCCTCACTTTTCCCTGAAATGTTTGGTGCAAGGTGCTCCTTCTCCTCCTCCTGGGCTGTGGTGCTGCTGGTCAGAGAGGAAAAACTTCCCTGAAATTGAAATTATTCACCCCCTTCCTGTGACCACTCCCTGCAGAGAAGAACTCATGGATGATGTTCTTCCACTTTCATGTAAAGAATTGGACACATTTAGCAAAATGTGGTCATTGAGGGCAAGACAAGCTGAGTTCCCAAATTAAAGTCCCTCCTTTGGGTCATTAAGTTGAGCTGTTCATTTCAATAATGAGAAGCAAAGATTTTTGTGGAAATGAAGGGAAGCATTTTCAGGAAGCAAACTATGGTTTCTCTACATTAAATTTTATTTAAGTAAGAATTTTATCCACCCTATCACCTAAAGCCTGTTAATAAATGAGATTGCACTGCAGTGAACAACGTGCTGTGAGTTGTAGATAAATAAAATGTGGAGATTTGTGATAAATGTTACACCTAGAGCCTTTTTTGGGGAGAATTTCTATGCAACACAGAGCAAATGTGGTGATTTTTTCCACCCTTTCACCTGCAGTGAAGGAGTTCACACCCTTTGCCAAGAGCAATGCTGATTTTTCACTGTTGCTTTATTAAAAAAGGCTCCCTGAACTTTGTTCCCTTGGTTAATGTTGGCTTTGGAAAAGATAAAAATTCGTTTTCCTGAGTGAAACTGATAATTAGGGATCCCTGGCACTCCAGGTGTCAGGCCACTGGATTTATTTCCAGCTTTGCTGTGGGATCTCACAGAATCAGTGGGAATTATTTTGCCAAATCTCTTGATATCTTGAGGTCTTTTCCAACCTAAATTATTCTGGGATGTTAAATGCCCCATTCTGGGGTATTAAACGCTGAATAAACATCTAAGAAGGATATAAAAAAAATATAAAAAGGATATAAAAAGGACAGTCCCTTCCCTATGGGAGCTGATGCAAGATGCAGAAGTAGAACAAAAGTCAGAGCAACAAAGATATTTATAAACAGGAAAATGCCAGCTTCCCAAATCCATCCCCCAAATTAAGCCTCTTGGAAAATGAACCTTTTCCAGAGCTTTAAAACTTTGTTTTCTGCTTAATTCTGCTTCTTTAAAAGATATTTCACCTCCCAACCCTCTCTTGCTGGAGTGTAGAGGGACAGGATGATTCCATTCTAAAGGTTTTTGTAATAAATTGTGATAAATCCTTCAGGTTTTCCAGTGTTTTGACTTTTCCTCCTCAAGA
>VZRO01003187.1:44544-123527 GCA_013397915.1 Daphoenositta chrysoptera | reverse complement strand
TGGGTTTTGAATTTTCCCCCCAAAAAAAAAAAAAAAAAAAAAAAAGAAAAAGGATTTAAATGCAGATGAGGAGCTCTTTATTTTCTTTGTCTTTTCTTCCACTCATGAAGCAGCATCCTGTGTTCTTGTTTTGCATGGAAAACACTCAAAATCTCTCTTTTTTGTCTATTATTACTATGATTTCAGTTGAGTTTTCTGCCTTCAGGCCTCCTACAGTGTGTTCTGTGCTACCCAAAGTGCCAAGTGCCTCTGTAAAACTTTGTCTTACGCAGATCTCATAATCCCAGGAGATTCTGGAAAAAAATTCAGCTTCCATTCAAAGAGAGAAATAATGTTCAGGTTTGCAGCACTGTTCTGAACCCAAAAACACTTAGAAAAACATTAAATGGAAGGGTTTTGTCTCCCAGAACATTTCTTCACACAACATTTTAATATTACTCATCACTGAAGTCCTGGTTTCTTATTTTATTGCCTGAGTAAAAGCTGAATATTTTTGCAACCTGGCTCCTGCTCTACCAAGTGAGATTTGCTTTCACCCACTCAAATATCACTTTTTAAATACCTTTTCCCACTGTTTTCCATCAGGGAAAGGCTTTTCCCAGGCCACCCACGTGTGGAAGGGTGGATTGGGTTGCACTGTGAGGTTTTTTCTGGGTTTTTCCCTCACTTGCCATGAGAGTCTGTCCATGTCCCTCCTGGGCCACCTGGATATGATGAGGGGAAGGCTCAGGAGCAGGATATCCCATTTATTCTGTTTATTTATCCCACTTACACAGCTTTGGAAGAGAGTTTGTGAGGATACATGAAGTCCCCTCCTATCTGTTCTCCCTCATCCCTTGTCACCCTCATGGGGAGGCAGGAAACACTCAGGATTCATAATTCCCAGTAACTTTCCTCTTCCAGATTCCCAGATTTCAAAAGAAATTTTTTTTAAGACCTGAACCAGAGCAACAAATCCACCAAAGACAAGGGGAAGATTTTTGGTTTCAGCAAATCCAGGATTTTTGTGCAGGTTTTTGTGTGGGGGTGAGGCTGCAAACCCCAGCTAAGTCATGCCTGCATTTTGAAGGTGACGAATGATCTTTCAATTTTTAATTTAAGAATATTAATTACCCTTCTCCTAGCAGGTTCCTTCTGTGTCCTTCTCATACCACAGCTTTTAATTTCTTTGCTTTGGCAGGGCAAAAGCTTCTTAAAATTTATGAGAGTGGCTATGACAGATTTCTTGTTCCTGTCAGGCCCTGATGGAGGCAGAGCTTGGGCAGAACCTGCTCGCCCCATTAGGGCAGATGTGAAGGCCAGGAGAGGTTTGGGGAGTGTCAGAAATCCAGCTGGACATTCCATGGTTTTCCTCATGTGGTTTTCCTCAGTTTTCCATGGCTCAGGGAAGCAGAGAGCTGGAAATGCCCAAAAATAATCAGAGACAAGGACCAGGCCTTTGTGTCACCCCAGCAGAGCCCGGGGCTGGGTCGGATGTGACTCAGGGATGTTATTCCAGCAACTGAGCATCTTAAAATCATGGATTTGCAGCCAAAACATTCCCACCCGGAGTATATCAGTGCCAACAATGACAGGGCATCACCTGGCAGTTTATTTTCTCACATTTCTCCTCAGGAGTTTGGCCTGGGCCAGCTTGTTTGGCAAATTTGCTTCTATTTCTTTGTCTATTGATAGGCTTCCATAAAAAAGAAGGGAAAAAAGCATAATTAATGTTGCTGGTGTGTACAACCAGAGGGTTGGGATTCAGTAGCTGGAAAGCCTTTTTTTCCAAGTTTTCTTGCTGATATTTGACCATTCCATGCTGTGTTCCCTCAGCCAGTTGGCTGCAAGCTACAGCAAAACGTAGCCCACTGAACATGGCTCTCACTCCTTTCACTGAAGTGTGAGGGGGAGGAGCTGGCAAATATTAACGAAAACCAGGGAATGTTTGAATTCCTGCCTTTATTCCTCTCTGCCTGTCTGCATTTCCATTTGGCTCACCAGGAGATTCACGTCAAACCAAGGGAACTCACTGGACACCACCACAGGCATTGCTTTGCTGCTGATTTGGGGTGGCCAGAGGATCAGAACACATCTTTTTTTTTCCTTCATTTTTAAGGAAAACAAGGAAGAAAATCAAGATTATAACTCTGTTGTGAGGAAAGGCTGAGAGAGCTGGGATTCTCTGGAGAAGAGAAACTTTGGGGTGACTTAATTGAGACCTTGCAGTGCCTGAAGGAGCTCCAGGAAACCTGGAGAGAGACAATTTCCAGGGGCTGGAGGGCCAGGACACAGGGAATGGCTTCCCAGTGCCAGAGGGCAGGGCTGGATGGGATATTGGGAAGGAATTGTTCCCTGGGAGGGTGGGCAGGCCCTGGCACAGGGTGCCCAGAGAAACTGGGAACTGGAAGTGTCCAAGGCCAGGCTGGACATTGGGGCTTGGAGCAGCCTGGGACAATGGAAAGTGGAACTGGATGAGCTTTAAGGTCCCTTCCAACCCAACCCATTCCATGATTTTTGATTCTCTATAAAAAGGTTATTAATATAAACACTGCCCTACTTTTTAAGCTGAACTTAACTCTGACGTAGTTGCAGAACTTTCAAGGGGTTGTAACAGGGAAGCAGAAAAACAACACCAATCCTATAAATCTTGTTCAGTGAATTCTCCTCTAGGCTCCCATCCATGAAAATCAGAAATATCCCCACTTTAGCATGTGGAGTCACCCTTGTGAAGCACAGGTGGTTCACCTGAGTCCAAAACTAAAATGAAAGATAAGAATCAGACTCGAGTGCCTGAGTGCGCAATTTGTTTTTATGTGCACAGCAGGAAATATTTCTTTAAAAATCCTGGGTATTTCCAAATATCTGACTTCTCAGAGGAGTCAAAATGCAATCAAAGTATTTCCTTTCAAAGCTGCATCACTTTATGATTAGTCAAGGGGTTTTTGCAACATGAATTTCCTTTTCAGAGATGTTTTCTATTACATCTGTTTGCTTTTGTTTGTCTTGTTTTATTTTAGCAATCCAATTCAATTCCTCTTTTATCAAGATGGAAAACTCGTGCTGCTTATTTTAAACAAAATACATCTCATGGTATGCATGGCTGCCCTAGCAAATGTTTAAATATTTCCTGTCTGGGCTAAAATAAATCAGGATTTGACCTGAGCAATTATGATTATCCTTTTCAGGATGTCCTTTTGTTCCCTTTCCTTCAAATAGGAAGGATTCATCCAGTGTGACAGATTTTATTAGCCTAAAAGATCCCTGGCACATCTGGATGCACAAGTTGGATCATTTGGTGATTTAAGGTCCTTGTCATTATCCCTCATCCTTTGCATTTCACTGGACATCCATGTGCTGGCACAATGTCTCCAATGCATATTAAATATAGAGCTAGAAATAAAAATTAATGATGTTCTGGTGTTTGTGCAATGGCTTTGTCCAGATTAAAGGGCAGGGATTTACTTCCATAAAACCAGAGAATTATGGAATTGTGGAATGGTTTGGGTTGGGAGGGATCTTAAAGATCATCACTGGGACCCCTTCCACTGTCCCAGGCTGCTCCAAGCCCCAATTTCCAGCCTGGCCTTGGGCACTTCCAGGGATCCAGGGGCAGCCACAGCTGCTCTGGGAATTCCATCCCAGCCCCTCCCCACCTTCACAGGGAACAATTCCTTCCCAATATCCCTTCCCTGTTCTCCTTCAGTTTAAGGTCATTTCTTGTAGGTGGCAGAGGAGAACCATCAGGGCTCTCTCAGAAATTCAAGATGCTTGAGAGAAGCAAAAAATAACCCCCATTGAACCTTTCCCCTTGCAAATGTCTTATTACTGTTGGCAACACATGTGGGTTGCAACATTTTGGAGCCCTGATCTTCCTCTGAGAACACCTTAAAATAAAGGCTGACTTTGGCAAAAACAACTTGTTTGTAAACAAAGAGGTTTCCTTTGGAGAAATGTTATCCCTGACTGGAAGCGTTGGGACAGAGCCCCTGAGGATATTTTCCTTTCTGCTCTGTACAGAATAAGGATTCACACACAGGTCAATGTGTTTTTCCCTGGCTGAATCGGAGTGGTTCTCATTAACTGAAATCACTGTGCTGCAATCCAGTGACGAGCTCTGGATCTATTGCAAAAGTGCCCACGGAGCACCAGGGAGCTGGTTTGGAACCAGGCTCAATCAGGCACACGAAGCAGCACGAGGAGGGACAATTAAAGATGCAATTTATCTGCTGAGATGGTAAAAGGAGGAACTTGTAGCGTAAAAAGAAGTGGCAGATTTGCCTCCTCCTTGATTTGAGGATTTGATTTGAGAAGCAGTGGCTGCCTTTTTATTTTAAGATTTGTTTTGTCTCCTAACAGCCCTGCTGGACACTGAAACCCCGAGCTGTGAAGCTCAGCCTGCTGGCAGAATGTCCCAGCTCCTGCTGGACCATGCTTTCCTCGTGTCTTATGCAAAATCATGGGAAAGAAGATGGAAAAAAAAAAAAACCACTTTCTAAGCCAGGTTGCCAAGAACCCTAAAGCCAAAATCCAGCTTTAACTCCAGGCCAAAAGTGAAACTTCCTGAGATAGACACCGCTGGTTTAGAGTCTTTAAGCTGCACATCCCAAGTAAACCACAACAAAAGCTTAAAGAGGAAAGGTCAGACCTGTGAAGTGCTATTTGTTTTCACTGAAACTTCATCCCCCACTTACCCCCAGCCTAACCAGCAGCGGAATCAATTACCACTTGTCAGACTGAAACCCGACCCCAGAAATGAAAGAAGGACACGACCTCTGGGGGGAAAAGAAACCACGAGTGAACCACTTTGTCCTGCAGGGAAGGGTTAACAGGCCTGATCCTCTTTTTCCCCCCTGCAGGAGGGATCGATAGCAATGTTCTCTACATTTACTCTTCCTTTCAGCGGGGATGGCCAGTAGGACAGTGAGGTTATTGAGATTGGGTTTCATAAATTACTCCATTTAATAATTGAAGACAAAGAGGTTCCATACATTTTAATAGCATTTAGTGTAACTGTTCAAATTTGTAGGACTCACAATAGATCAATCTCGGCTGCCATTACCCCTCGAGGTAATGGTGCCTGCACTTACCAGGCTGCTGTTAAGTGTAGGCTCAGCTTGTCAAAGAGTGGTGGGGTTTAAGGCAATCTCCCCCTCATTCCCATTTCCCACAAGCCTAGAACGGCATTCCCAAAGGGACATGGCTCTGGGAACACTGCTGCTGGTTTAGCTCAGCTGTGCCAGCTGGGAATTCTGTTCTTTTGGTGTATAAAACGATAGAAGAGTATTAATTCTGACATCTGGGATCAGCCGGGTCTATCCCTCCCTTAAACACCAGCAGTGAGCCCAGGCAGGAGAGAAGATTCCTTCTTACGTTTCATTTCGGAATACAAGGAAATAAAAACCATAAATGGAGCTGAAAAAACTCATTGAGAAGGTGGAGGGGATCCCTCTGAGGGCTGGGAGAGAAGCAGCTCGTGGTCAGGCCTCACAGGATTAAAGACATTTCATTTTTTAAGCACATGGAGAAGTCTGGAGGACTCTGGATACTCCATCAGCTGGGGCTGANATCAACTGGGCAATAAAACAATCAATCATCAACGAGCCCGAGTAAAACCACCCAATATGCAAGGACAAATAAATAACTGTGCATAACACTTCCTTCCTTCCTTTCTTCCTTCCTTCCATTCCCTCTTTCATCCATCTTTTTCTCTTCCCTCTCACCCTTCCCCTTTATCCAGTCCCACTGCCAATTGATTTTATAGGAGATCAAGAACTAATTTATATCAATTTCCAGCTGTGTAATTTATTAATAAAACTTTGGAAGCTTTGTGGACCCCCTGAATTGTGTCATTACTTTACTCCACAGTGTCCCCCACTCATCAAAACCACTTTGGTGTTTCATTATCTTTGTTTAAACAGTCATCCAGGGAAATGAATATTCTAATTTTTTTGTGTTGTTTTGCCCTGGACTTCCTTGAATTAAGCAGTTTTCCTTGCTGCCTCTGCCACAGGAAAGAAGAAATTTCTTAATCGTAGAAACATCATCAAATCAAACCAAATAAATAGAAATAAATTCTCTTCTATTCCCACTCCTTTCCCCTCATCACTGAAAAGCAAACAAACCAGGCAGGGCTCTGGAGGAGACAGGAAATGAAGGCAAGGAGGGACAACTCAGAAAATAAAAGACACTTTATTGAGTTTCACAGAAAAATGCGGCCCTGATTTTGCAACGTGGTGCTAAACTGGTGATAAGTTGATTTAGAGAAACCCTCGTGCTCTGGCTGGAGAATCTGTGGGATGGGATCCAGCATGGATGGAGCCGGGAAGGAGGAAAGCCATGAAATGGGTGAAAATGGAGATGGGAACATCTTCTTGTGGCCTTCATTTTTCTCATCCAAATTTGAGACAGAGCTTGTGTGGCCCAGCCTTAATCCTGGCTAGGGTTTCTTGGAGAGAATGGATTTACCCCACAGCCTGGAATTTCTTATGGACTCACAGGGAAGTCCTAAAACAGTGCACGGCAACAAAGGATTGCTTTCCACCTGAACCTAAATTCTAATTAAAATCAGGAGTGCAAAGTCACTTTGGAGTTGAAAAACTTCACATTTGTCAGCTACACCCTGCCCAATATTAATATTAATATTCTGTCTGTGTATCTGTGAGAGGAGAACCCATGAAATATAAAAATAAAACTTTGGGACTTTAGGAAACAGCAACAGTCTTTCAGAGGAAATGTCTGAAAACTCCACAAAAACATGTTTTTCTAAATAGCTGGAATTTTTGGCATAAAAAAATGCAAGCACAGGGAAAGTCTCAGGCATAATACCCACTTGGCTGGACAGTCCATTCTGTGATGGATGGATGCTCCAGCAGGACTCTTTAGGCTCCGAGATTCCCCCCTCCAGGACTCCTCCAGTATCCAGGGTTGGATGGACTCCTCTCTTTTGCTGGGTCTCAGCTCTGCTTCCTTTTGCTATTTGCTCAACTTTTTAAAGCTCAGCTCCTTCTGGGATTCCTTTATTCAGTCCTTTATTCCCTGTCCAAAGGCCAAATCCCTTGGATGGTGTGGAGAACCCTGCACTGCCCAGGGGTTTGGATGGGGAAGGCTGTGGAGAGGCCACACCCAGGGATCTCTGCACTTTCCCAGGGAGAGGGAAGAAAATGATGGAATCATGTAATGGCCTGGGTTGGAAGGGAATTAAGGATCCAGTGCCACCCCTGCCATGGGCAGGGACACCTTCCCCTGTCCCAGGCTGCTCCCAGCCCCAGTGTCCAGCCTGGCCTTGGGCACTGCCAGGGATCCAGGGGCAGCCACAGCTGCTCTGGGCACCCTGTGCCAGGGCCTGCCCACCCTCCCAGGGAACAATTCCTTCCCAATATCCCACCCAGCCCTGCCCTCTGGCACTGGGAAGCCATTCCCTGTGTCCTGGCCCTCCAGCCCTTGGAAATTGTCTCTCTCCAGGTTTCCTGCAGCTCCTTCAGGCCCTGCAAGGCCACCCTGAGCTCACCCCAGAGCTTCTCCTCTCCAGGCTGAACAATCCCAGCTCTCCCAGCCTTTCCTCCCAGCAGAGCTGCTCCATCCCTCTGCTCATCCTGGTGCCTCCTCTGGCCTCTCTCCAGCAGCTCCACGTCCTCCCTGTGCTGGGATCCAGAGCTGGATGCAGAATTCCAGGGGATGGGAGCTCACAGAGCCTCTCCTTTCCCATGGACACCAATTCCCAGCCAGACCAAAGAACAACCCATCACTTTCCATTTTCTACCCAGCTCTCAGGCTGGATTTCAGCAGCACTTCTTCCCTATTTTTTCCCCTGCACATTTCAGGTCCCAGATTTTACCATCTGCCCAAAGTTTTAGTTTATGTTTTATGTTCTGTTTTAGTTTTTGAAATACCTGCAAACCAGTGAAGATGTTTTTAAAGGTCTCCATTACTTGCAGATATTGTCCAATAATTTTTTCAGCACTTGTAGTTGCTGAAAAGCAATCTCATGATAATTGAAACTGGCCTTGATTATCCTTATGAAACCTTTCCAACTCAAGATATTCCATGATTTTATTGGGATATCTGTGTTAAAACCTTGCGTGCTTCCTTTTCCTGTTAGAGCCCACTCTTCATTGCAAACAAGACTGGATTCATGTTTGTCTTGCACAGGGATTGAAAATTTCCTTTTAAAAAAAGTCGTGTGCTCTTCTGTGTTTGGGAAACATTTCCCTGCCTCTGGAGATCCCTGCTGGAATATTTATCAGCAGTGACTGCAAACTCTGCATGAGCAGAACTGGAGCATGGACTTCATATTCCTGAAGGTTCCTTTTGCCAGAATTTGTCTCGTTCTTGTGTCTTGTCACATGTCTGGGTGATCCAGTGACTGCCCAGTCATGATGACTAATCCTGATTTTTAGTTCATCCCAGAAAGATGGACAGACAGGGATTGCAGTTTAGGAAAGTTCCCAAACACGTGGTTTGCTCTGTCCCCGTTGCAAAATAAAACCAGTTTCCTCTACAGGACTTCGGGAATGTGGGAGCTGCTCATGGATCTCATTCCCTACAAAACAGGAAGCACTTCTGCCACCTCTGTGTGGAAATTCAGCTTGGATCCAACATTTGGATGGGAAACAGAGGATGAGAAAGAATCAGTGGGATTTTTGGGATGCTCTGTGCTTTGTTGTCACTCGGGTTTGGTGAGGAGAGAGAAATCAGCTCCTCTGCCACTGTCTTTTCCATGTCCTCATTAAATATATCAGGAACACAAATCCTTTGGGATAGGAACACCTTGGATGGCTGCAAATTCTCTCCTTTTTTTTTTTTTTTGGGACAGACTGCCACTGATAAACAGCCTGCAAAAGTAAGGACCCTGAGATGGAAACACTTCCAAAGTGTGATTTTGTAATCCTGAGCAGAAACAGGAAAGATTTTCATTTTCCTGGAAATTAATATGGGAGTGAAGAATTTTTCATCTGCAGAATTACAAACTTTGCAGAGGTGTAGGATGAGCCATGAGTTTGAGATCAAGGTTTTCCTGCACTCCTGAGGATTAACTTGGTGAAAATAATCTTGGCTACCTGTGGATTTATCCTGTGTTATGGGAATGGCAGGAAAATCAGGGAATTTGTATCGCTTGTCTTCAGGTACAAGGCAAGAGGCTGTTCCCAGGCTGGAGGTGTCAGATTTGGCTCCACAGCTCCCATGTGGCAAAATGCCAATTTTGGGAGGTCCTGACTGGGAAGGTGACAGGTGTCCCAGTACTTGGTCCAATTCAGGGAGTGTTTAGTGGATTTGGCCAGGAAATATCCAACCAGAAAAGATGAATGGAGCAAAATTAGGTATTTAAATTGTTGCTCAATTCAAACTGTGTTTTGAGAGAGCCACAGATCACAGTGCTGGTGGTTTTTTGTTGTGTTTTCTTATTATCCTATTATTGTAATATTATATATGTGTATTTTATATGAATTGCATTATTTTAGATGCATAAAATATTCATTTTTATCAATATTATTGTATGTTTGTAGCCAAACACCAGTTATAGAAAGAATATGGGATACATTTTACAGGATGTGGCCTTTTAATCCCCAAGATCATTTAGAAACAGGGTTTGTTCCTGGTTTAATAAATAATCCCAGAATGGTTTGGGTTGGAAGGGACCTTAAAGCTCATCCAACCCCACCCCTGCCATGGCAGGGACACCTCCCACTGTCCCAGGCTGCTCCCAGCCCCAGTGTCCAGCCTGGCCTTGGGCACTGCCAGGGATCCAGGGGCAGCCACAGCTGCTCTGGGCACCCTGTGCCAGGGCCTGCCCACCCTCCCAGGGAACAATTCCTTCCCAAAATCCCATCCAGCCCTGCCCTCCTGTAGTTTAAAACCATTCCCCCTTGTTCTGTCACTCTCTGCCCTATAAAAACTCCCTCTCCCTCCTTTTTCTAAGCCCCATTTGGGCTCTGGAATGTCACATCATGAAGCTGTGAAAGGGAAGGGCTGATTCTCTGAATCTGAGGCTCAATTTTATTTCCAAAGTGTGGATTTTCCCCTTCTGACACAGCCATGGTCCCATTGGGGTAGGAAATAGGGTAGGATTTGGGCAGGGTGGAATTTAAAGCTCTTGTGGGGGATCTATATCCATCAGCAACCCTCATGAGGGGGTGTCAGTGAGGGAGGAGGAGCCCTGTCAGGGTGCTGTTCCTCCTTCTCTGATACCCAAAAGAGATTAATTTTAATTTAAAATATTTAATTAATTTTAATTTAAAATATTTAATTTAAAAATGTAGAGTTTAAAGGGAGAATGGACAGAGCCTCAAGGAATCCCAACCTTGCTTTCTGTCCCTGGGGAAGCTAAAATCATTCCTGGGGAGGATTTTTATCCTGGTTAAAATGCCCATTACCCCATGGAGGCAAAGGAATGAGCCCAATTTCCTCCCTGCATGGAATTATTTCTGGAAATACCATCTAGGAATAAAGACACCATCCCACTTGGGCTTTGGTGCCACTCAGTATTCATGTCTTATTTTTACTGTGGAATTGAATGAATCCTCACAGCCTCCTGCTTTTACCTCCCCTTCAGAGATGGTGAAACTGGAGAAGAGGAACATCCGAAACCAGAGACTCCGAACTTCCTCACATTTCAAGGGAAAGCATGTCCCAGAGTGACTCAATCCATGTTTTGAACGCTCCAGCATCACTTCTGGCAATCAGTCTGTGGTAATACTTGGGATGAGACAAAATGAACCCTTCTCCGTTTGGAAGAGAAGGAGATGATGAAACCACATCCTCAGGGCTGGACTCGAGGCACGTAGATTTGGGCAGATTATCTCATTTCCTCTGTGCAATATTTGAGGTCATTGCCTTGTCAGCAAGCTCTCCTTCCACTCTGGAAGGCACTGCTGCTCCTGAATTTATCTGTCCTAAACGAGACCAAGAATTCCTCTCCTGTGGTCCCCCAGGAATAGCCAGGAACTTGCAAGGAGAAACATCTGAAGAGTGTTTTCAATGGTTAAACTCTTTTGAAACGTGGCAGAACAAGGGGAAATGGCCTCAAACCAAAAGAGAGTAGGTCTGGATGGGATCTTGGGAAGGAATTGTTCCCTGGGAGGGTGGGCAGGCCCTGGCACAGGGTGCCCAGAGCAGCTGTGGCTGCCCCTGGATCCCTGGCAGTGCCCAAGGCCAGGCTGGACACTGGGGCTGGGAGCAGCCTGGGACAGTGGAAGGTGTCAGGGGATGGAATGGGATAATTTTAAGGTCCCTCCAACCCAACCATTCCATAATTCCATGAACTTAAGCATGAGGTTCTTGTTTCTTCCTTGGCTTTTCAGGCTGGTCCTGAGGTAGAAGTCACTTATTTACACGGCTCTTAGCGCTACTCTTTTATGGATGGGGAAACCAAAGAGAGAAGAATCGATGTGTTTGAATCACATGGGAAGTCTGGGGACACTCTGGGTGTCCAGAGACTTCAAATCCCATTTTCCAGTGCAGCAGTTCAAAGCTTCAACCACAAAATAAAAATCCCTCAGTTGTCAAGTCCTTTTATAGATGGAAACCATGGCTGACATATACAAAAAAAATCTGTGTGGAATCTCACACTTAGAGTGATAAAAGTCATGGAATCACAGAATCCCAGGATTTAGGTTGGAAAAGCCCTCCCAGCCCATCAGTCCCAGCTGTGCCCGATGCCCACCTTGTCCCCAGCCCAGAGCTCTGAGTGCCACCTCCAGCCCTTCCTGGGACACCTCCAGGGATGGGCACTCCAAAGCTCCCTGGGCAGCTCTTCCCAAGGCCTGACCTCCCTTTCCATGAGGAAATTCCTGCTGAAATTCCTAATACCACTTTTCAGCCAGAAATCAGTCTCCTTCCTTGGGTTAGAAACACCATTTTAAACACAAAATATGTGTTTTATGTAGTTTGTTGATGACCAGGAGCACGGGATCTAAGGATGAACTCAGGGATGGTTCTCTCCTTCCATGCAACAAGGAGCGTGTCCCAGTGCTCACTTGGATGCTGCCCCAAACTTCAGCTGATCCATGATGTCAGGAGGGGACCAGGACCATTTTTTTGGGATGTGTGATGGGAGCAGCTCCGAGTGTCCCCAGCACACCCCAGCAGCTCGTCAGGAAGTGACATCAGGGCTGGACGACAGCGCCTCGATGCCATGAATTATTGAGTGCCTGAGATTGTTGTGGGGAGGGGCTGCACGGGGAAGAAGATCTTTTCGGGAGGCAAATAAAGGACGGCAGAACAGCTGATTAGTTACTATTATCAGTGGCTAATGGGTGTCGTGTTGATAAGATGGTAACCAGATAGCACCGAGAGAGGGTTTTAGTGCTAAGTACTCCATTGCCTGCGTGTGAGGCCTCATTACTGCACTTGGATCCCCTCCTGGATGAATTTTTTATGACCTCACCGTTTTTCTCACTCCTTGCTTTGCTCTTCTTTCCATCCTGGCCAGGTCCTGAGCTGGAGTGGGAATGTTGTGATTAGGAATAAAAACTCCAGCTTTTTGTCTTGCAGCACACCCCCTTATTGAGAAGATGGGAAGGAGAAAAAGTTCCCCAAAATTCCCAAAACTCAGCTTTAATTCTTCATTTTGTTGCACATGAAAGGGGTTTTACTAAGTGTGCTCTACAGTGGTTAAGCATTTCTCCCTAAAGCTGTGGGCTGCAGCACAATTAAGGGATAACATGGTTGCAAAGAGGTTCCCAAAATTTTCTCTACAGAGGTTGAGGATGTGAGGCACAATCTGAGTTTTCTGTGCTCCTTCCAGTGCTGGGGACACTTTACAGAGATTGGGGAATCTCCTGAGGGTGCCTCGGAGAAGGAAGGAGAAGGTAGAGGGGGGAAAGGCACAGACAGGACAATTCCTTCTCCTGGACAGGGTGACAAGACCTGGACAGGTCAGGAGAACAAAGGGTGCAAATCCCAGCTCCTTGGGTCTTGCTCTGGTCTGAGATGGGCTGGAGGAAAGGGAGGGTTCCAACATTTCCTTGTCCCTTGTGCCAGCAGCAGCTCTGGGAAAGAGGTGAAATTCCTGATTTGGATGACCCATGGTGTCTCCTGGAGAGGAGATTGAGGAAACCCTTGGGCTGGTTTTGCTGGATCAGCTCATGAAAATGGAACCTGGATATGGAGAAGCTTCTCCCTGGCGTTTTCCAACGCCTGTCTGGAATTTCTGAAGGAATACCTGTCCTCATTATAAGATATAAATCCTCATTGTAGAAATAAATATCTCAGTGTTACACTGTTTACCAAGGAAGAAGCTTTCTTTAGGTATAATCCACATTTCCCACAGATCCATCCTCAATCCCATTGTTTCCTCCATAACACACGGCTCAGGGTAATGTTCCTCAGGGCTGCTCCCCAGGATTTCCTCTTTGAAAGAATCTTTTCTGGAAGGTTAGACACGTGGTGTCCCATCTTCATTTTTTTCTTCCTCTGAAAACATCTGAGTCACACTTGGGGGACCAACAGGAGAAATGACAAGAAAAGAAATTAAATGTCTGGTACAAGTGAGTTCCCTGTCACAGCTTTTTACATGATGATGTTTTTTATACCAGGAAAATACCAAAGACTCAACATTAAGAATTACTTGATCCCCATTTTCTTTTTATTTATTGCTTCATTAAAAATCACAAGAACATTTTCAGATTTGCAAACTCTTTAATCACGGAAGGACTTGGAAATCTCGAGACCTCTGGAATTCTTCAATTAAATGTTTGTGAAAGTCACATTACACCTTTCCCTGTCTCTCCCCACTCTTTTACCTGTCAGCTTCAGCTAAATCCTCCCCAGGAATTCCTGCTGAGGAGGGATTTTAGCCCAGAAGCTTTTTCCTTGCTTTTTCCCGTTGCAAGGAACAACTCAGCAATGCTCAGAGCTGACCAGCAACACTCTGAGAGTCCCGTTCTCGTCAGAGGCCAGGCTCAGTTTGAGGATTGTCCAGGAATTTGCAGCTTTTAAAACTCAGAGTCGGTCCCTGATGTCAGAGCTGGAAGTGAAATTCTAGGAAATCAGGCCCTGCTGAATATTTCAAACCTACAAAACATGATGGAAAAATCAAATCTTTGCTGAGAGCTGCTAAAAGCTGCAGTGCCAAATGCAGGAAGGAATCAGCCCTCCATAAAACACCTTCAAGATGCTCCAAGGTTTTCTGCATCAGTGACAGAACTTTATAAACCCGTGGAAAATTGTATCCTCTCTCCTCAGTCTGGGAAGATGTGGATCTGCCTGGAGTGAGCTTTGTTTGACTCCCACCTTGGGGTTTTTCCCCTCTGGCTGACTCCTGGATGCCCTCAGGAGCAGGATGGGCATTCCCATGCCAAGCCATCAGCGTGTCCCAGTGCTCCCAGACAAACCAGCTGGGCAGGACTCTGTGGAGCCCAATAAAACAGTGAAGATTCCTCCTCCAAAGACATGGAGTGACTCCAAGGAGCCTCCTTTCCTCATTCTCCTGCTTCTCCCTGCCAAAGAGCATCTTCCCGACTGCTTTAATCTGCAAGATCCATCTTACTTTAACCCTATTGAAGAGGACTGATGTTTTGGGGTTGTGCTGGGCTATATTAAAATCCATATTTCAAACAATAAATGCTTTCCATTTATCCAGCCTAGTCTCTTTTCTATGGAGCCAAACTTTCAGGCAGTCAGCTCAACCTTTCAGGAATATGAAGCACCTTTTTCATCCTGTGCCAACACTGTAATGCCTCCAATAATTTATGTTTAATTTTTAATACAGTTATCTATCATGAGTAATTATGTGGGCTGCTCACAATATTCCATTTTCTGTTATGTGGTTTTTTTTCTGAAGATCGTGGACTGGGGGAAAAAAAAACCCCAGTGCTGCTGCTTTTCTGCTGAATTTCCTCTGAAAAAGAAATATTGAGGCAGCTTGAAGGTTCTGTGTGTCAGAGCCTGAGAGGTGCTTGAGATCTACCGATATTTGTGTGAGAAATGGTGGTGAATTTATACCCAGAAACAGCTCTGAGCAGAATTCTCCACGTTCACAGGGATATTTTGGTGGGGTTTGTGTGCAGGGCTCAGGTTTTTGGGGACAAAATTTAACGTAGAGTCCCCCAGGCTGTTTCACACTGCAGTGGGAGCAGCTGGTTTTGTTAATTTATATTTGGCAATAAATATTGATATAATTCCCAGCTCTGTCTGAGGCACCGGAAGCTGAAATCCTCGGGGCCATATAAAGTTTTCTGTCCAAATCCACCCTTGGAGATGTCTGTGTTCTTTCTCTCAGGCTCGGGAGCTCTCTGGATGAGCACTGCTCTTCTGGGAGGGGAAAAAACGGTTCTTTCCCTTTTTTTCCTGGCCAGACCACAGCTTGTCCTGACGTGCTCCTGCTCTGGGAATTGGGGCTGGGATGTGGATGGGGCTGCAATCAGAGATCTACACCAAGGAGGCCTTTGGATACTTGTCAGGGTCATTTCCACCCTCTGTGCTGGTGGAGAAGCCTTGGAATGAGAGCAATCCTCAGAAATGGGGTGGGTGATGCATTAAATAAACACCAAAAATCCCTTAAAATAAATTTCTCCTCGCAGCAGACATGCCCAAGTTTCTGGTTCTTCCACCAAGACCCCAATGCAATTTATTTTACCATTTACACCAATCATTCCCATGGGTGAAACCAAATGGTTTAATGAACCAAATTTCATTCCAGAACTTCCACAGACAGTCAGGAAGAACTTCAAGGAAAACATTTCCTGCTTGTGGTTGCTTTAGGCCTGATCCTCAGAGAAGGCCTGGACCACACCTTCAAACGACAGACACTTGGAAGGTAAAATTAATACTTGGAAGGTAAAATTAATACCCCAAAATGGTGCACTTTGTGGGTTCCAGGCAGGTTTTGGTGTCTCCTCAGGTGAGGGCAGGAGCTTTTCTCCCAAGCTGTGGCATTTTGGTCACACTCAGGGCTGTCACTCCATGCTTGAACCCACAGAATCCCAGAATTTAGGTTGGAAAAGACCCCTGAGATCTTTGAGGCCAACCTACTTTGAGTTATTGCATTGCTTCTTGGTCTCTGTCAGACCTCAAAGGCATCTTGGACTTCACAAATTTATTTTTCCCCAAATTCTTTGGCCTGATGGAAGCTATTCCCTGCCTTTATAAATGCTGCAAACTTCTCTGCTCTTAAAGTCCTGCAGCCTGGGCCTGGTCAAAATCTGAGGTAAAACTTCCCTCAACATCAACGTCAGAACATTCCACCCAGCAAACAACCCAGTTTATTTTGGTAGCAGTTCAAGATTTACTCATCATATCAATGTTTCACCACACAGAATAATAGAAGGTAAATCTGAGGCTGCAATTCAATCAAGGCCCTCTGTTGATGTCTTAAGCTGAGACTCAAACAGCTTAAGTAGTTTATGACCAGCAGCAGAACTGCCTTGATTGAATTACTGCTCAGGCATTCAATTGCATAAATGTATTGTTATTTATAAGGTGTGCCAAAGCCTGGCTTTAAAGTTGACTGTGGCAGGCTGGGACTAATGGAGAAAAAGCAGCCTGGCATTCCAGTGCCCCTTCAGCCAGGGAAATGAATGATGGCCACTCTGCTCCGTGCTTATGGAAAAATAATTCCTGTAGTGCTGTAGGGAATTCAATCCTTCAGGTTCATGGAAGGAAAGGAGTTGTTAGAAACAGTGTCTGGCCCCTGGAGCAGAGTGTGGGGCCTGAGCAATTCCCCTGATTGTTAGGGACCTGTCTAAAGGTTGGATGCACAAATTTTAAAACTCTGTTAGGTTTAAAGGGAAAGAGATGAACCAGTGTGCAAATAGGGACAGTGGGCAAAAATGTTGTCACTGCCACAGGAGAATGGTACTGGGGCAAAGGAGAACACAGGAAAAACATGGACTTGCTGGAAAAAGTCCAGGGGAAGCCAAAAAGTTGATGTGAGGGATTAAATTCTTCTGTTCTGGAGCCAGGCTGGGAAAGCTGGGGGTGTTCATCTGGAGAAGGGAGCACCCAGGGAGAGCTCAGAGCCCCTTGCAGGGCCTAAAGGGGCTCCAGGAGGACTGGAGAGGGACTGGGGACAAGGCATGGAGGGACAGGACACAGGGAATGGCTTCCCAGTGCCAGAGGGCAGGGCTGGGTGGGATATTGGGAAGGAATTGTTCCCTGGGAGGGTGGGCAGGCCCTGGCACAGGGTGCCCAGAGCAGCTGTGGCTGCCCCTGGATCCCTGGCAGTGCCCAAGGCCAGGCTGGACATTGGGGCTGGGAGCAGCCTGGGACAGTGGGAGGGGTCCCTGCCCATGGCAGGGGTGGCACTGGATGGGATTTAAGGTCCCTTCCAACCCAAACCATTTTGGGATTCCATAAAGGGCTTTCCCAGAGGTCTCTCCTGTTCTCAGCACCCCTTTTTCAGGGAGGACACTGAACCACAAGAACCAATCGTCATAAAATCCCTTCCACTGACAGCTCTGCTCTCTTCCATCCTCCCAGAGGCTGCAGGATTTTTTTTGCTGGAGCTCTGGGTGTCTTTCCCAGCATCTTCCCAGGGCAAGAGGAATTCAAATTTCCCTTTTGGAGCTGCTCAGCCTGGCTGCATCAGGGGCTGTCCTGGCAAATTGGAGCTGACAGCTGGAAACTGCTCCCATAGATTTCCTATTGCTCGTTTTAACCAGCCTGGATTAAATTGCACCAAAAGGGCTGACAGCTTTCAAATCCCTGCCATTATATCACATTAAGGGCTGCAAAAATCCGCCTGCTTCCACAAGTTTCAAAGTCAATTGATATTTAAGCCCAGGAGACACTCTAGAGCCTAGGGTAGAACCAGCACACACGTGGGTGTGTTCCTTCTGCATCCAGGCCCAGCTGCACTTCCCAAGGATTGCCCCATACCAGCATTCCTGGAAGTTCTGTGCACAAGGGAAATGCTTTTAATATAGAAAAAATAACTACAGGCAGGAATTTTTCCCTCAGGAAGTCTTGTGGCAGGACACGGTCCTGGGAAGTGCTGTGATACCTTATATTGGATACATTAATTACAAGAGTTACCTGTGTGGGGATGAACAATCCCATGGAAGGAGTAAGGAGTGAAGATTAAGCCTTGCACGTCAGGTAGATTAAAAAATCAGTCCTGTGTCTAATTTTAACACACAACTTCAGAAAACCTTTCCCTCAAGAAAAGTATTGAGTCCAATAAAAAATATTCCATAATCAACTGAGCAGAGAAATGCTCATGCCATCGTGCAGGTCACAAAATAATCTCTTTTTTCATAAAAATTAGGATGCATTGCCCTGGTTAATTGTGGAGGTGGACTGGTAGGGGGTGAATTATGGCTCTGCTTCCTTACTTTTTGTGTCCAATGTGTTGCTGAGAGAGCTGGGATTGCTCAGCCTGGAGAGGAGAAGCTCTGGGGTGAGCTCAGGGTGGCCTTGCAGGGCCTGAAGGAGCTGCAGGAAACCTGGAGAGAGACAATTTCCAAGGGCTGGAGGGCCAGGACACAGGGAATGGCTTCCCAGTGCCAGAGGGCAGGGCTGGGTGGGATCTTGGGAAGGAATTGTTCCCTGGGAGGGTGGGCAGGCCCTGGCACAGGGTGCCCAGAGCAGCTGTGGCTGCCCCTGGATCCCTGGCAGTGCCCAAGGCCAGGCTGGACACTGGGGCTGGGAGCAGCCTGGGACAGTGGGAGGGGTCCCTGCCATGGCAGGGGTGGAATGGGATGAGCTTTCAGGTCCCTTCTAACCCAAACCTTCTGTGATTCCATGATTCTCTCACTCTCCTGTTTTTTATAAATTCAACATTGTCACTTTTTAGGGAATATCAGCAGAAAATAATTTCCTGTTACGTCTCTAAGTCCCCTCCCTCCAGATCCAAGTGGATATAAATAACTTCCATCAAGGATTGTAGATATTCCTCCCTCACACATGGGCTTGTGAACACGAGTCAAACTTCCTTTCTGAGGGGGAGTTTATCAAAAGTCAGAAACCCCTTAATTAACACCCAAGAGAAAAAAAAATAATTAAATGATCTTATTCCTCTTCTCTTCCTTCATCAATACAGGAGAAAGAGAATTATTCAAGTCAATATTGTCACGTTTTTAAGTCCCTTAAATAACCAAACCCCACACATGTAAAACAGTTGATTTTGGAATTGTGTATTTTATGGTTTCTTGGGTCGCTGGACTTGGGACCAGTCTGCTCCAAATCCTGGGAAGTGCATTGGGACATCCTTAGGTCACTCCAGCCACTGTAGCAGTGGCAGCCTGACCTTGGCACCACTTGAAAGGCCAGCAAAGACTGGGAGAGCCACTTCCCCAACTTCCAAACTCTGTATCCTGACGGAGAAGAGGACAATAAATAATTCCCAGAGCTGGCTGTGTCCTCAGGGTGCTGGAGAAGTGACATCATGGCTGATCCACACAAACACCCATGTGAGGGACAGATTTAGTCTGGATTTGTGCTTTCAACTCAGAAATCTATTTTTCAGTCAATACACACTGGTTTGTTTGTTTATTTGTTTTTAAAAATACTGGATTTGGATAGGAATGATGTGGGATTCTCCCAGGTGCAGAGATTTCATAGAATCATGGAATGGTTGAGTTGGAAGGGATTTTAAGGATCATCCCATCCCACCCCTGCCATGGGCAGGGACACCTTCCACTGTCCCAGGCTGCTCCCAGCCCCAGTGTCCAGCCTGGCCTTGGGCACTGCCAGGGATCCAGGGGCAGCCACAGCTGCTCTGGGCACCCTGTGCCAGGGCCTGCCCACCCTCCCAGGGAACAATTCCTTCCCAAGATCCCACCCAGCCCTGCCCTCTGGCACTGGGAAGCCATTCCCTGGGTCCTGGCCCTCCAGCCCTTGGAAATTGTCTCTCTCCAGGTGTCCTGCAGCTCCTTCAGGCCCTGCAAGGCCACAATTAGGTCACCCCAAAGCTCCTCTTCTCCAGGCTGAAAATTTCATGAGTTTTACATTCATCCTTCATGGACTTCATTAATTATCACAATCAAATATGTCTCTTAATGTCTGATTCTGAAATCTGTGTGTTCAGGTGTTGCCTTTAAGGTCACTGTTGATTCTTTGATCTGATGTCATGTTAAGGACTAACGTTGCTTTTTTTGGGTGTGATAATTTCCACTGTGTGGTTCAGTACCAGGAACAATGAAAAATCAGCTTCATTGATTTTAATACTGATAAAAAATCTAAGGATGAGGATCAGCTGTGGCTTTCCCTGAGGTTGTTACAATGGGAATATCTCAAAAGCAGTTTGGGAGGCTTTTTGGGAAGTCATTTGTGACTCAGAAACCTGCATTGGTTTCCCCTCACCCATGAGAGCCATCACTCTCTCCAGGCTAAAATCCCAGAGTTTTAAGAGCATTTCCATTCCAAAGGCCAAAATTCCTTGGCATCCTCTCTTTACGTGCCCCACAAGACACTTGAAATCCCAAAGTCAGATTTTCTGCACCGAGCCATGTAAACATATTCACTATTTTTATCACCATTAACTGCCACAAGGATTTACTCCTCAAGTTTCCAGGGAGGGAAGAGTTCCATGCATGTTCCAGCTCTTCAGTAAATTCATGATGATCCAGCAGGTTTTGCACAAGTAAAACAAAGATACTGAAGGAAAAGTGATGAACAAAACTTCCAGACTCTAAACAAAGTTGGAGGAGGATCATTAAATCAATGCTGGTTTTAATTTTATTTTTCTTACCAAAGGGGAAAAAAAAAAGAGTCATGAATTCTTATCAAGCTTCCTTAAAGGACAGCTTGGCATTGGCTCTGACTTCTTAAAATTAAAATTATATTGATTTTCCATTTTATTAAATAAATGTGCCTCCCTGAGCTCGCTTTAGGAAAAGAAAAATGTTTTCAGTGCAATTTTCTCCTCAGCAATTGCCTGGACTTTGCCTGTGGAATGCTCATCTCCATCCAAATTAAGGGACAAAGGGATTACCCGGAAGAGGCCTAATTCCGAGCCATTGGTGACAGGACAAGTTTCACCCTCTCAGACAAATAAATAAAAGGCAAACTCTCTTGGTGCTTTGGTTTAAAACTCTCCATGAATGTTTACATTGCTTGGGAAAGAAACTGGAAGTTGTAGGAAAGTGGGATTTGAGAGCTGTTGAATCCTTTGGAATCAAAACTGGCAATTCCTAAATGGGCAAAGCTGGGAATTATTCCATCCATTAGAGCTTGGTGGGATCTTCATAGCTTAGGAAGATGGGAAAAGCCATTCCTAATAAAAAGAGCCCCGTGACCTCAGGGATGAAGGGACATTTTTGAAGGGAAAACATCAGCTGGGGTTGTCTTTGACCTTCAGATGGAGATCAAGAAGAAGCTGAGGTGGCAGATCCCAGAGTCTGGTGGGAGATTCCTATTTCCCTCCTTGGCCTCAGGCCCAGTTAATCCTGGAAGAGTAAGGAAATCTCCACACAGGTCAGATTTTTAGGGAAGAAACCCTTCCCTGGGAGGGTGGGCAGGCCCTGGCACAGATTCCCAGAGCAGCTGTGGCTGCCCTTGGATCCCTGGAATAGTCCAGGGACAGGTTGGACATTGGGGCTTGGAGCAGCCTGGGACAGTGGAAGGTGGCACTGGATGAACTTTAAGATCCCTTCCAACCCAACCATTCCATGCTCCTACAGGATAAGAAGGTTCCAAAGGGGCTCTTAGTGCTTCCTGTACTATGCATGATTGAAAAGGAATCATTTGGGAAGTATTATTTGGATAAAGGATTTTAGGACTCAATTTAAGCCCCAGGGAGATGCCAAAACTCCCTTATTTTTTTGGAAAGCCAGTTAAGACTCCATCACATAATTTACAAAACACGAGCACTCAAGAGCTGGGAAATGAATAATTTAAGAGCTCATTAATCTCACACTCCCCACACGATAAACACAATTATCCATTGAAGCAGCTCTGGAGAAGTGGACATTTCATCACCACACAAGGCTCATCCTTCTGATTCCAGCTTCAAAATATTCCATCAGGAAACACCCAACCAAAACCATGGAATAAAACTGTCCTGAAATCCAACAGTGACACAGGTAGGGCCACATGGAAGCTGAATTTCAGCTGAATTTCTCAACCTTGCATTCCATGTTTCCCTGTTTTATTCCACTTTGGAATGGCAGGAGAGGTATTTTACTGCTGGAAAATAATTTTTGAACCCAAACTGTGTTTTTTCCACGCTGGCTGTGATAGGGTTTGGAGATAATGGAAGGTTAGGAAATGCTGCCGAAATTTCCCATCAGATGGATTTGAGATGGATTTTTGGTAGGAGTGAAATAATCCCGCAAAAACTAATTTTAACCACATTTTAGAAGGGAAATAGAATTCTGGGTTTGGAAGGAATAATAATGCCTTTCCACATCCATTTTTCTGCAGAATTACACAAGGAAACACCTTCCCTCTGGCATTCCCACAGGAAATTCCAGGGAACCAAGTATTCCTTACCTCATGGCATTTCCATAAAAACTCCTTCTCTTCCATGATTTTATTTAGAAGAGGGAAAAAATAGCTTTTCACGAAAACCCTCAGGAATATCCTTCCCAGGATACTCCAAATTAAACTCAATTTTCTGGGCTTATTTATTTCATGGATCAGTCACAGAAAGCTTAAAAAATCCCCCCACTTTTGGGATTATCTGGATTCCAGGGGATTGTGACATTCCTGGATGTGTATTTTTTCCACCTGGGCTCTTGGTTCACAAATAGATTTCAGGTGTCCAACACCTGTGCTCTTCTCCATTGTTAAATGAAGATTTTTTTCCTGTTTTATATTCCCTTGTATTATATTCCCTTTCTTCCCAGAGTTTCTGCCATAGACCCTACAAAGTAAAACACAAACTCCTGCTCTCATTGACCAATTTGCATCCCAAATTATGGCAGTTCCCAAGAGTTTGTCACTTCCTTTCTCTTTTCCTTTCCAGAATTCCTTTTTTCTCTTTTTTAAATTTTATAATTTTTATTTCCTCCAGCTGTTTCCTTTCCTCAGGGATTGGGAAGAGCAAGGGGTGCAGAGTGTTCCTCCTTCGTGGTGGGGCAGCTGTAGGCTGGAGGGACATGTTATGGAATCCCAGATTTCCAGAATGGTTTGGGATGGAAAGGATCTTAAAGCTCATCCCATCCCACCCCTGCCATGGGCAGGGACCCCTTCCCCTGTCCCAGGCTGCTCCCAGCCCCAGTGTCCAGCCTGGCCTTGGGCACTGCCAGGGATCCAGGGGCAGCCACAGCTGCTCTGGGCACCCTGTGCCAGGGCCTGCCCACCCTCCCAGGGAACAATTCCTGCCCAAAATCCCACCCAGCCCTGCCCTCTGGCACTGNGTCCTCCCTGTGCTGGGCCCAGGGCTGGGGCAGCTCTGCAGGGGGCTCTCACCTGAGCAGGGCAGAGGCAGGACAGAAGTGCCCAGGAGGATTTTCCTCCCCACCCAAAGCAGTTTCAGGAGCCCAGAATTCCTCTGCGACTCCAAGCAAAGTCATTGCCTTGCAAAGCCCACCTGATGCTGTTCTGAGAGCCCAGATGGTGCAAGGCCCTGGAATGTCCCTGCTCCAAGGCCATCAGCAATTCCTGGAGCTCAGGTGACTCATTAATATCTTCCCTGACAAGTCAGATTGAAATGCACGCTGAAAAACGACTTTTTCCTGTCGGAGCTCATTAGGTTTTATGCACAAAACAAAATCATTATTCAGAGATCTGGAACTCCTTTCCTAAAGTGGGCATCTATTGAATATCCCCAATGCAATTCTTCCTCCTAATATGGTAATTCGTTATCTGGATTTAATTATCTGTGAGGTGAAAGGTTGCTGGGCACTGTTGTTCTGCAGGAGCCCGATGGAAATTTTTAAGTACTTTCACTCTGTCTTTACAGATCAATCTTCCTGCTAATGACAACCAATACTTTCAGCTATGATTACAGAGCAGCTCCATCTTTTCATGAGCCGAGACTCTTTGGAATCATAAGTATTGATCTTTTTAATAGAAGTCAAGAAAAATGAAATTACTGGGGCTTCTTTTTGCAAAACTATGATAAATGGCAACTGGGAAAGTTACAGAAGAGTTTTTTTCTTTTTTTTTTTTTCCCTCTGCTGTGGATTATTTTAATCTCGAAAAATGATGGGCTTTTTAATAATGTTTGTCTTTCCATTATGCACATTTGCAGCAAAGCCAGAACTTATTTTTGTATGACTTTATATAACCACATTTAAGCAAAGCCACGCCAGAATTGCCTGCTGGTTTATTTAGGTAACCATCAAACAGACTCTGGGCTAAAGAAGAAAGCTGATTTTAGATGCCAAGTGCTTGTATTTTCTTGGCATCTCCGAGTTTAATCCAATTTTTGAGCAGTGTTTCGAGCTGCCTACAATCAAATATTCATTTGTTTCTTACATAGAGCTTGCCCTTCATTGCTTGTAATACTGTGACAAGAGACTTCACCTCTCTGCGTTTTCTCTCTTCCCAGAACTCTCATCCTGGCTTTCACTTCTCCCATTTTCAGTGGGAATTTATGGCTCTGCCTCTTGCTACGTGTTGTAAACCTGTAGTGTTTGACAAGGAATGCTCCTGTGGGGGCTCTGCCCCTGAAGCCTCAAGGACCAGCTCCTGTGCACCCCATTAAAAACTCCATTTTCCAGTTTGAATCCTCATTCTTGTGCCAGCAGAATGGAAGGAAAACCACCTCGGACCCTGCGTTAATTGTAGCTATTCCTCTTGGAAAAATCCCGCTGTAAAAGGAGTGGGAGAGATCAATCTTGGTGACAGGAGAAAAGATGTGGATAAATCACATGGTGGGAGATACAAACTGGTGGCTCTTACTGGTGTTAATGGAAACTGGGGGATGTCCTAGAGATATTTAAAACCAGAGCCACAGAAAAACTTTCCTCAGTTGGAAGAGCAGTTCCACGTTTTCTTATTGCCTGATTGATCCTCGGAGTTGTAAATCCATGGCCTTTCCAGGCTGATTTCCACCAGGCAATTTCCTTTTTTCCTAATCAAACCTAATAATTTTTTAACTTCCTCTTCACTTTTCATTATGGGAAGCCTCCCATTCTCAGTGATTTTGGTTTATTGCTGTCCTTGAAACTCTCCACATTTTTCTGTCACATTAATTCCTGAACATTTTGTTAACCCCTGTCTTTTACTGGTTTTAGATATCTGGATTTAACACTTTCTGTGCTCATTGTCACCTTCATAACTAAAACTGCACTGACAGAATAACTTGATTTTTTTGAAAAAGAAACTGAAATAAATATATTGCAGTGTGGTTTTACATGCTCCTCCCCAACGTGGTTAATTTGCATCTTCATTAAATCATAAACAGAGATTTCCTAGGTGAAATCAGGCACAGTTGTGTAAAAAACTCTAAGAAACACATTAAAATTGGCTGTTTCAACTGAGCACAAATGATTTCAAGACATACTGAAAAATCCTTCATTATTTTTAATGAGAACACTTAAAATAATAAAATCTGGGCTTTTTAAAGTCGTGATACACAAAAATTCTGTTTAATTCAGGGAGTTCCTAATCTGTGCTTGAGTGGGAGCGTTCACCCAGCTCCATCTCTTTGATTTGGTTTTATTTGGTTTTTCCTTGTTTTATAACCTCCTGCTGCTGGCCACTGCTGGAAGGAGGTTCCTGGGATGGACAGTGTGAATCCCATGGATTCCTGCTCCAGCTGCTCTGCTTAAAGTCATGGAATCCTCCAATGGTTTGGGTTGGGAGGGACCTTCAAATTCAGGAAAATTTCCATCACCCCAGGTTGGTCCAAACCCCATCCAACCTGAGTATCCTTTTCTTTGAATATCCCATTCACAGGAATTCTCATAATTAAAATATTGATAAACCCCTCAAACCCTCACTGATTACATTTTATATTATCTCATTTTCATGGACTAAACTTTCTCAAGGTAATCTTTTATATTCCACATGGACAGGGCTCTGTCTGTGCTGCAGATGGACCAAACCACAGGATAAAATTATTTTGTGACATTCTGCACTCAGATGCTGAAAATCCAGGTATAAATGAGAAATCTGAGTTTTAAAAAAAGCAATTATTTAATAATTTCTTCTTATTTTCAATAAAAATAGTGCAGGATGGTTCAGCATGACTTAAAAATCAGTTGGAAAAGCCAGTTTTAATGTGCCTTTCCTTGAGTTTATTTTACAGAATTGTATTGGTTTTACTGACTGGTTTTTGTGATTTAATGAAGATTCCATGTTGGGAAGGAGAGTGCAAAACTGCATTGCAATATATTTATTTCTGAGTTTATATTTATATGTATATTTATATTTTTTATTTTAATTTTTATTATTTTTATTTTTATTTTTACTTATATTTATCTGGCAAAGCCAGGTTCTCATGCCAGTCCAATAGAAGCCATAAAAAAACATTTCTTTGGGAAAATATCTCTGACTGGCTCCAAGATGTCTTGTCTTGAACACTGGAAATTAATTTGGTGGCCAGTTGGGATTGAGAACATGAAGTTGTCATCTCAAAGGTGATTTGTGAAAACTGATTTTGGGATTTTTTTGCAAGCAGGTAACAGGTAATTTTTAAAACACAGGCAGAATCATTGGTTTTCCATCTTTTAATAGGCATTTTCAGCTCCTATTTTTAGATTAGACCCTTTTATTTAGCAAGCGTGGGAGGGTCCATGAACTAAAATCTATTAGAACATGAAATAAATAACCCAACCACTCGGTTTAGTGCATCTCACATTTATTCTCATTAAAAAGGTGGTTTTATGAGTAGATTTTTAAGCAAAAAGGTCCAACTACCCCTGTGTTATTCTCTTGAGAATTCTTCTCATTTATTTGAATAATCCAAATAAGCCCTGCCTGGGTACCTCCATCACTTCTACGCCAAAAAAATTCCTTTGAATTTTCGAATTAGTTTCTTCTTTAATGTAAAACTTATGGGATGAGGCTGAAGCAATGATCTTTTGTAAAAATAGTGGTTTATATGTGAAATATTTGCAGGATAAAGCAGTTTTATTTCATTATTCAGGGTGGCTGAGTTTCGCCTCTGGGCAAGATAAAAATTTGGTGTGTTGAGGTAGGAAAAAAACCTAAAATTAAAGAGCATGAGATAAAGTAGAGACAGATTTCAGCATTTTTTTTTCTCAACTCAAGTATTATTTTTAAGGCAATATTTTAATTTTTATTATATTTTTATTGTACTTCTATTAATAGAAATAAATATAATAATAGAAATATTTATATTATACTTTCAAATATTGATAAAGAATTCTATTATGGAGTCTGACAGATCAGTACCAAAGTCCAGAAATTCCCAGCAGATTTTGCTAAAAAATCAGCATTTCCTTGCAGTTATCTTGTAGTGGAATCAAAGATCCATGGTTATTTTTCATTGGAATTACAGATTAAAATAGTTTATCTATTTATTTATCCATTTATCTATTTATAGGTAGTGCTGCTTGGTAAAATTCGTGATTCAAAAAATATTTACTAAACTTTTATAAGATTTTATTTCCTAACTTTGGAAACAAAGATGAATTTGGAAAAGAAGATGGAAAATTCCAAGTAATTTAGGAATTAGGAATGGGAAGGAGGGAAAGAAGAGAAGGAAAGCATTTGGCCAAAAAGAATCATGGAATGGCTTATAATGTTCTGGACTAGGACTTGGATATCTTGGAAAAATCTGGAATATTCTGATAGGGCAATGAAACAGTTAAATCTGTGTTGGGTATTCCCAGAAGAATAAGTCAAAAACCACTTATTTAAAATGGGAAAATATTTGGACTGGCAAATGATTTTTTCCATTCAACTCTTTTGTTTTTTATTTTATGGAAAACTTTTGTTCTGATGAAACAATTTTTTTTTTTAATGAAAAGTCTTTAATGGAAATCAGCTGTTTGCTTTTTATTTTTTTCCCTTTTTCCTGGAAAATCTTGGCTTTTTATTGGGAGAAGAAATTACAAAGCAGACAAGAAAATAACATTTCACGCAAGAGTGCTCCATCTTTGTGTATCTAAATATTGGAGATCAGAAGAGAGCTGGAATATCTCTGGTGAAGATTCCAGCTCCATTTCCATGGGAACAAAGGAAAATATCCTTTTTGACTACTGTAGGAAGAGAAGTGGGAGCTGGGATCTTGGGTTTGCTGAGGAAACAAGGATCAGGAGCCTGGGAGAAAAGGGAAATTCCTGGCTGGGATGGAATTCTGACAGCTGGCAACAGCCTCCAACAGAAATTGTTTTCCCTCTGGAATTTGATAGCTGTTAATTCGTCTTACCCTTGGCTCTCCCCAATGAACACAGTCCTTTTCCCTGATAAGGAATTCATATTGTTAAACTCCGCATGAACTCCAAAAAGATGGAGGTCCAAATGCTTCCCAGCAGATATGAACAGCAAATGTCAGGGCAAATTGAATCACGGGGCTTAATGACATCAGCTGGGTTTTGGAATCTGGCTTTGGACGTTTCGGGAGGAGCAATCACTCTTAGGAAACGAAGTCAGGGATGAAATGTAGTGCAGGGCTAATTGGGAAGGGATCGATGGATTCCGCGTAGGAGCCGTTCCGAAGGAACAGCGGCTTAACGCGTTGTCGATTTAAAACTGGCTTTCTTCCTTTGAGGGACTGAAAACCTGAGAAAAAAAATCATGGAATGGGGTGGCCTTGGTGGGAAGTTGGTCGCCCTCTCTCTTCTGTGAGGTCTGGCAGGGATTTGAAATGAATTTCCTGATTTGAAATGGAACAAAATGGACTGAAATGGATCAGAATTGAGGGAAAGGGATTGAAATTGATTGGAATGGAATGAAATGGATTGAAATGGATTGGAGCTGAATGAAATGAATTGAAATTGATTGAAATGAAATAAAATTGATTGAAATTAATTGAAAATTATTGGAATTGATTGAAATTAATTGAAATTGATTGGAATAGAATGGTGATTTGAAATGGACACTACCTACCATGAAAGACTCCATCTGCACAACTGATCCCTCATTTTTTATGGAGAAATGGTAATTAATCTACTACTAATAGATTAATAATATATTAATATGGTGATAATATCTATTAACACTAATAATATTAAATTTTGTGCCCTTTTGTCTATCAGTCTACAACAATTCCATAAGATCCAAGCCTTCACTCACTCCCCATGAAGGAGCCAAGGACACGGAAGTGGCAGAAATTCCAACCTCCACAGACACATCCAGGTGAGCCCAGCCCGGAGGTCCAAGAGGGGGATTTGAAGCGAGGAAAGAAGGAAAAAGGGAAGTGCACATCACACAAACGGAGTAGGAAAAATGGGAATTGCCACTGCATATGCCTCAAGTCACAGGTGTTCAGTTATACAGGGAATGAGCAGAATAAACAGAAAATTTGGAAATAAAGGAGAAATTGGTTGTGTATGGAACTGGCAAAGAGGGAATGGAGACCAGAGCAAGCACAAAATGCAGCCTGAGCTGGAGACCATCTGCTTCCCAAATCCAGAGCTCCTGCTGCAATTTAGGGAGGTGTTCCTGAAATGTGTCCAGAATTCCTTAGCATGGAAAGCAACAGGAGAATGCTGGGCTGGTACTCCTCCATTAATTAGAGCAAGGATTAATGAACTCTCTGCAGCAAAACAGGTCAGATATAAAAGAAAAAATCACTGAAGGAGTGGTCAGGCATTGGAATAAATTGCCCAGGGAGGTGGTGGAGTGACTCTGGAAGGGCTCAAGAGATGTCTGGACGTGGCACTTGGGATATAATATAGGGGTGGTGATGGTGGGGCTGAGGTGATGCTGGGACAGGATGATCCTGAAGGGCTTTTCCAACCTTTCTGATTCTGGGAAAGCATTTTTGGATATGCAAATGAACCATGTCCAACTCCCTGACATGATTCAGTGCCAAACTTCATCTGCTCGGTGCCAAAACTCCCTCTGGCTTCTCCCTTGTCCTGGCTGGGGTGAAACAGCAAATTACATCTTTTTCTAATCCTCTTCTCTTGTTCACGAGGCAGTTTGGCAGAGTTTATTTTTTTCCAGTTGATGAAACAGGTGGCAAATATCGGCCAAGTGTCTGAAAAATGGGATCTGAGCGAAATCTTCTTTCCTGCAACATCTCCCAGTGCCTGTTGACCATAAAATTTAATCAGATGATCAAGAAGAGATGGCAAACTCTACATTTGACATGATCTCTCTTCGTATTTTCCTTCTAATTATTTCCAGATGCCTCTTTGGGAAAAAAAAAGTGGTTTTCATCTGCTCCTTGGCCTGGATAATTCCATAGGATTCTTCAACAAGGCTGAGACAGCTTTAGCCAAAATCTTTGTGACAATGCCGTGAGCTGAGAGTGCTGGTGAGAAGCTAGAACTGGTTCTAGGGAAGCTAGAACTAGTTTTATTCATGTTTTTAAACACAAAATTTAAAAAAAAATAAAGGAAATGGATTTTAGAATCCCTTCACTTTGTGTTATTCCTGAAAGCCACACATTTTCCACTGCTCTCTTTTTCTCCAGTGAGGATTTCCTCACAGAACATCCAAATACAAATAATAACAATTTTTGCTTGGACTACACAAGACTAGGTTACCACTGGCAGCTCTCTTGTAGCTGTTTTAGACTTCAATCTCCTGTAGGGTCATAACATCTGTTCTGCATTTAGAGAATTTCTACTAATATATTAAAAAAGAGGGGATTTATTATGTGAGTGCTGACTGCTGGAGATTTTTCCACGTGCTGAAATTGGTCAGGAGGTTATCCTGAAAAAGCTAAATATAGCTATTTCTGTATTTTCACCTATAGCAGCTGCTATTTTGGTCCCTCATCCCAAAGCAGGCTGCACAGCAGACAATGGAAACATTCCCTTTGTTTGCAGGATTGGGCTTCAAGGATTATTGGAGTCCTTGTGCAACAAAATCATCTCCTGGGAGAGTTTCTAGAACTGGAATGTGAGTGGGTAGAAAAGGCCTCAAGGATACACATGCAGCAAGGCTTAAAATCAGATTTTTTTTTTTTTAGAGAGAATGAACCAACTTCAGGGTAATATTTAGAAAATCTACTAAGGCCCAGGCTAGACTCTCTGGTCAGACCTAAACTGGGTGTGTTGGAGCTGCCTGATAATTCAAATATCTTGTTATTCCCAAGGGCAGGAGCAGAAATTCCCTCTGCAGCACTGAAAGGAGGCTGGAATGAGATGGGGTTGGGCTCTGCTGCCGTGTCCCAAGGGAAAGGAGGAGAGGAAATGGCCTCAAATTGCACCAGGGGAGGCTCAGGTTGGAGATTGGGAACAATTTTTCCCTCCCAGAGTGGTCAGGCCTTGGGATGAGCTGCACAGGGCGCGGTGGAGTCACTGTCTGTGGGAGTGCTCAGGAGGAGTCTGGATGTGGCCCTTGGGGACAGGGTTTGGGGTGCGGCTGGTGCTGCTGGGGCGGCACGGGATGGTCCTGAAGGGCTCTCACAACCTTGATAATTCTGGGATTCTGTTTGGGGATGAATTGTGATTCAGGTGAATGAGGAGCAAGAAACTTAACTCCCACTGCCCATAGCCCAGGGCTGTGACTGGATTCTGGATATTTTATGGAGCATCCTCTTCCCACTAGGTCATCATGAAAATCTGGGCTCTTTCTGCCTCCTAAAAAATGTCAGTGGGTAGGAAAAATAACTTCCCATTTGTGCTCCAGTCAGAGCCCTCCTTGCTGGAAATGCTGTTTGCGTGTGCCTCTTGTGCTCTCAGCTTTATTTGCCTTGTGGGTGGGTGGTGATGACATTTCCCTACAGGAAAATATGAACTCCACAACCTTTTCCCTCTTCCCAGGCCGTCATCATCGGTGTCGTCAGCGCTGTGGGACGTCGATGGTTTGAAGTCAGCAGATCCTCCTCCTGTCTGGGCTCCCGTCACACCCCGGTGATCCCAGACTCCTGAGTGTCCCTCTTTGTGTGGCCACGGGCCCTTCTGACAACGGGAATGTTTTCCATGAGTGCTGAAGGAAATCTTTGGTCAGGGTAAACAGCTCCCCCTTCTTTGCCTGCTGCCAGGAAGCTCTAAATAGAGTCTCTGTGCTAGGCTGAATTTTTTTTCCCTTTTTTTTTATTACTCCACGTTGGAGTTCAGTCCTGAAGTCGAAGCCAGAAAATCCAAGCTGTGTTGGAACTGTTGAAAGGCCACAGACCTTGCTAAAAATTCAGGTATTTCAAATCCCTGGGAACATGTGTTACCATTTACATGGCACAATTTCTTGGGATGGAGCAGCTCTGCTGAGACCTTCCTCCAAGAAGTTCAACTTTTCCTGGTGACAAATCCCCTGAAAAGGACTTTTTACACTTTGTGCCTCCCCCAAATCTTGACCAACTCCACCCCTGCTCGCCAGTGCTCGGCCAGGCCTGCTGTCATCATGAATCAAAGAATCATGGAATGGTTGGGGTTGGAAAGGGCCCCAAGGATCACTGAGTTCCAACCCTGCTGCCATGGGCAGGGAACCTTCCAGCTTTGTACTTGCAGAAGAAAAAGGTGAAGGGCCAAGCAAAGCATTGATTTTATTCTTAAAAGGCCAAACCAAACCAAAGCCCCTTTGTGATCTTTCCAGCCCGAATTCCATGAATTCATGAATTCCAAATGCTGATATAATTGGAGAGATTGAAATCATGGAATCATGAAATGGTTTGGGTTGGAAGAACCTAAAAAATCATCTTGTTCCCACCCCCTGCCACGGGCAGGGACATGGTCCACTATTCCAGGTTTCTCCAAGCCCCAATGTCCAACCTGGCCTTGGACACTGCCAGGGATCCAGGGGCAGCCACAGCTGCTCTGGGAATTCCATCCCCCCTCCCCACCCTCACAGGGAAGGACTCCTTCCCAATATCCCATCTAGCCCTGCCCTCTGGCAGTGGGAAGGTGATCATCTCAGCTATCCTGGAATACGTGTTTTTCAGGGGTTATTTTTAAGGTAGTTTCCTCTTAAAATTCAATATTTGCCAACAGATTGGGAAAAACATGAGAAATTTGTAGCATAAGCCTTTTCCTTTTAAATTGAAAACTGTTACCTCAAATAGGAATTTCTATGTGTAATTAATTGTGGATGACACCTCAGAATGGATAATTGTGATCATTCCAGGCATAATTTTTCCTGGATAATTTCAGGGAGCAATGTTTGTGTTAGAAACATTCTGGTGCTCATGATGATGGCACAGAGGAAGATAATGTTTAAAAATATAATACAGGTTGAAAAATTCAGAGTTGTGCATCATCTCTGGTGGTGCTGAGGGTGCAGATTGTCCCAGGACAAAAGGACCTGGAAAACAGCAGGAAATCTGGGAATGAGAGTGAAATGAGGAGACAAAGTGGGGTTGGGAGACAGAAAGTGGCCTGAGAGACAGAAAGGGACAAAAGACTTTGATGATGTTTGAGGGGCTGTGGGAGGAGGAACAGGGAAAAGGGGTGCCAGGACTGGAATGATGGGAATTAAGTGATGATGGGAGCAGCTATGGAAAAAGGAGTGTGATAAGAGGAAGGAGTGGTAGGGACAAAACCCTAAAGAAGAGGAAACTGGATCATAGCAGCTCTGAAAAATACAGTTGGGAAACCAGTTTGTCAGGATCCCTCAGTTTTTTATTCCAGAGTTAATTCCCATTAAAAGATGTTGCATCACGTTGCACAATGCCCAGATGGATTTGGTTTCCTCCATCCCATGCCTGGCATGAAATGTTTACTCCATGGGGGGAGAAAAAGTGTTGTCAGCAGAGGCCAGGAAGGAGAACCAGGAGAGGGCTGGGGATGGTGCCTGCTCACCTGCAGCAGTCTGGGATCTCTGCTAAGACCAGAACCAGGATTTATTTGAATTCCCTCCATAGGATTTTGATCTATGGAGTTATTTTCCAACACAGAGCTGCTCCTGCTGGTGTAGACCATCCCAGCACAGTATTGCTTGCAGGTGTCCTTTTTTTCCAGAGACATTTTCAGTCCCATATGATGGTGGAAAAGCTCTGGTGTTTTCCCTAAATTCAGCCCTGGGTCGACTTCAGGTGGAAATCCCTGATTGCTTACACAGAGGATTGGGTGCAGCACCAAAAAACCCAACCAAAACCAATAAAATAAGAGAGATCTAAGTCTGCCTTCATGCCCTGTGGTGTTTATTTTGCCCAATCACTCTTGAAAATTAAAGGAATATGTAAGGACCAAAATTAGTGGGAAAAAAGATTGGACTAAAGAAGGAGATGCCTAAAAATCTCATGTTTTGGAATTTTCAGTGAATTCCCAAGGTTTCAGTGAAGGTTTTTTTGTCAGGGCAGGTAATTATCTCCCCAAACACTCATCAAGTTGCACGATAATGGCACTGCCTCCTGGGGAAAATCCAGGTGAACCTTTTCTTGGGAAGGGGCATAAAAAGCTTCCGACATCCTTGGTTTCGGGGATAGCAACAAACGCCGGTCTTGTGGAAACATTTCATTTTAATTCCACAAGATCCTCTTAGGTAAACACTGCAACACATTGAATCCATTTTTCAAACCAACTTGTAAAACCAGAAAATCCCCCAGCCTCTGATAGGCAGCAGCATTAATTGCCAGGAGCACAAAGAGGCATTTAAACATCGGAGCATTTTGGCAAAAACACAAATGACTTCTTTTCCTTCCCTGCCCTTGAAAGGAGCTCTGCTCAACTCCGGGCTTCCTATGATGGAGGGTTCACCATTAATCACCTTTATGACATCTCATATGTGGAGAAATCCGTGGGCCTAATCAGCCACTTTCCTGAGGAAATTGGCCAAATCCCGGCGCTTTGAGGCGGGAGGCGGGGGATGAATCACAACAACTTTGCTATTCAGACAAATCCCTTTTCAAGGGCCCTTAGAGCTGGTTTCTTTTTTTTTTTTTTTTTCCTTATATACAGTGAAGACAGCCCCACAGGAAACAATAACAGTTTAATCTCTGGAAAAATTTCCTTCCTGCACTGCAGCAGCTTTTCAGACAGGTACTCCAAGCCAAGGAAAATTAACAACAAGCCATGCCAAGAGCTGCTGTTGTTGCCTTTTACTCTGTCCCTTCCCTTCCCTGGGAGTGACAACCAGGAAAGACTCATCCCCTCACAAAACCCCCTCTGATCTACACCTTTCCAGGCATTAATGACAATTCCCAGCCTGGAGAACTGCTCATGGAGGAGGGAGGACACAGAGGATCCTGCCAAGGCTTCCTGTGGTACCCCCACCACGAACAGCCCCAGTGCTTCACATCCCGGCCCACAAACTGTGTTTGGAACCTCCCACAACCCCTGGGAAGGATTTGGAGGATTTTTACAAGTTGTCGGTTCTGGGATTATTTCCTCTGGAGCTTTCCTTCCTTTGACTTGAAATTCTTCCTTGCTTATCATGGAGTGTGGGGTAAGAAAGACAGTTTATTTTATTGGTGTGAGTCAGGGCTCGGATCATCACGTGGGGTTTGCTTTGCTTGGGATTTTGTTTGGTTTGGGTTTTTCTTTACCCAAGCCAGGCTTGAGTTTAGATTTGTGCCCCAGTGGAACAACAAAGGAACACTTTGACCCTGAGGCAGAGAAGGAAATGAGGAATTGCCCCCAGCCCAAACCTTCCGTTTGTCCTTATCCTTGCCTGCTTCCACTGCCTGTTAACTGGAGCTCAGGATCACTCTCGGAACCAGATTCCAATGTTTCCACTTCTGCAGTGCTGTGAAGGAGGTGAGGTAAAATAATTGGTGTAGAGCCCTCTGCACACACCAGATCCAGGGAGGTGGATCCAGCAGTGCAGGGATAAGGGCAGAATAGGAGGGCCAGGGAAATTTTTCTGCAAGTGGGTGACATTTCTGTCCCTGTGCCCCTGTGCTCAGGTGAGAGCCCACCTGCAGAGCTGCCCCAGCCCTGGGCCCAGCACAGGGAGGACGTGGAGCTGCTGGAGAGAGGCCAGAGGAGGCACCAGGATGAGCAGAGGGATGGAGCAGCTCTGCTGGGAGGAAAGGCTGGGAGAGCTGGGATTGCTCAGCCTGGAGAGGAGAAGCTCTGGGGTGAGCTCAGTGTGGCCTTGCAGGGCCTGAAGGAGCTGCAGGAAACCTGGAGAGAGACAATTTCCAAGGGCTGGAGGGCCAGGACCCAGGGAATGGCTTCCCAGTGCCAGAGGGCAGGGCTGGGTGGGATCTTGGGAAGGAATTGTTCCCTGGGAGGGTGGGCAGGCCCTGGCACAGGGTGCCCAGAGCAGCTGTGGCTGCCCCTGGATCCCTGGCAGTGCCCAAGGCCAGGCTGGACACTGGGGCTGGGAGCAGCCTGGGACAGGGGAAGGTGTCCCTGCTATTTTCCCCGTATTTTGTGTAATTGTAGGTCAGTCATGTTGTGGAAACTGGATACGCTCAGGGTGAAAAACTGGACACAGGACATGAGATGTTTCCCATCAGAATTTTTAACATTTCCTGTGAATAGAAGCAAGTGTTATAAAACTCTGCTTGTTTATCTTGAGCTGTGCTTTCTTCTCCTTATGAAACATCAGCTGGATTTTCCAAAATAAAGATAAAAGGGTAAATATATGTTGGCCATGTCCTAAAGGAAAGCTTTTCCAAGGAGATTGCTTCTTCTTCCCAGAATGAGAATGTCCTGCTGAGCAGGGGCCGGATCCAGCGCCCACAGAAGGCAGTGGAAGAGCTCCCACTGATGACAGTGGATGTTGGATGAATTCCCACCTCATCCTCGTGTTTAAATGATGAAAATGGAGTTGCTGGGTTCTGGTGAGTACTGGCAAAGCCTGGTGTTATACAAGTTACTCACAATAGGTTGTTACAACCATTAGAAAAAGCTGATTATTTTTATTAAAAGCATGTTTTGCTGGTTCCTTTTAAGCCATTCCCAAACTCTACACATCTCTTCCCTCACTTCACTCTTTGGAATGCCTGTTTTCCAAACAAAACCCAAACTAGGACACGATTTCCTGTTGGTTGGGGAAGAGAGGCTGGAGATTTATTCTTTACATGGGAATATGGTTGCTGAACACATGTGACAGCACATGGCCTTGTTCAAACATCCCATCAAATCAAAAGCAGATCCCAGCTCCAATATTCCAGATGAAGGGGCTGGGAGAGGCACTCACACTGAATTGTGCTGTATTTGGGAAGACAGAGATCAAAGCACTGCACCTCATTCAAGGAGTGAGTGGTGAATTTGTCTTATCTGAGCAGCAAAGAATAATTGTAGGGAATTATTTGACGTTTCCCTGAGGTGAACCTCCCAATGATGATGGAACAGGTTCCTCTCTTCCAGGAAATGCACCATGGATACTCCATAATGCACTTCCCAGATGGCATTAAAACAATGCCTGGTGTTCACTAATTGACATTTTCTCAGTCTCTGTTTTTGTTCATCACACCCTGCTCAGGTTTGGGCCAACCTGAGAGACACTTCCTGATGATCCATGGAGGCCAATCCCAAGTTTCCTGTGTCTCTGGATATGCCAAAAGCTGTGGGAGTGTCCAGTTAAATGCAACCAAGTGAACAGGCCACACCTTTGCCCCCAGTCTCTGCTCACCTTTTGAAAACCAGTTAATTTTGCAAGCTATACATTGATTTTCCAGACATATTATGAAACAGAAAACTTAAAAATAGAATTCACCTCTGCTGTTAACAAGTTTTGACCTTTGCTCACATTTGTTGGGGAAAGTAGCTCATAGTACCAATTAACATGAATTATTAACTCCCCCATTAATAATTAATTTATTAGAGGGCTAAAGGCATCAGTCTTTGCCAGCTAACACTATCGAGAGAAAATGAAGCAAACAACACAACCCTAATTAGAACAGCCTAATGAGGATGTCTGGAAGATCTGATGGGATTCAGTCACTCTAAATGCTCTTTATTTCCTCTCTGAAACCACACTGGGTGCAAAGAATCAGGCAGTTAACTCCAGTTCCTGTCGTGCAGGGTTTCTTCCTCCTCTCTGAGAGGAGGGAGCCCACTCAGGAGAGCTCAATTTAGGGATGATTAAGGACTGATGAAGGATGCCACTGCCTAAACAACAGGAATGCTGTCTCTCCCAGTAATGAACAATTTCTGGGGCTGTCTGAATCGTTAATGGCTTCAGTGGGCTGCAGGAAAACTTCCACGTCTCGGAACTGTGCTGGATTTCACAGGATCCTTCCTTTGTCATCTGAGTTTGGGCTTTATCTGCAAAGCTTGGGGTGGTGCCTGAGGTGTCTGTCCATGTTTTGGTCGGGATGCAACGGTGAAACCCAGGATGGCCCAACAGGGAGCATCACTCCCTGGAAAAGTGTTGAGCTGTTCCCCTGCTGGTCCATCCCAATCTCAGGTAATTGTGCCATGTTTCATGTTAGTGGCCACATCTCCCTCCTTTTCCTGCTGCTGCTGGGACATGGAGAAACTTCCCAGGGATTCTTTGCTGCAGCACAACCTTTGCTGGTTCACACTTCCCCTTCTTGTGCCAAATTCGTTCATTAACACAATTCATTCCCTTTTTCCTGAATTATATCCTAAAGTTGTCTCAAATCTTCTCTCGTTCCCAGATTCTTAGTCCCTGATCCTGTTGACAACATTTCTTTGGATAAATCCCAGCCCAAGTTCATCATTCCCCATCACTCCTACTGTGCTCCTTCAGAAATATCAGCTTTTCTGTGGTGACCATGAGATGGGACAAGGTTTTCTGCTCCTCCTCCTTTCACACATTGTCAATTTTTCCTTCAGAAATAAATGGCACAATTAAAACTATTACAGCAAGCAGAACTTTTAGCATCTCCATAAGTTTTTCTTTCTTTTTTTTGTTTTAAAATTAAAAAAACCCCGGACTGTGCAATAATCCTTCACTTTCTTCTGGTCTTTGGCCCACAGACACATCCCAAAGGTTTGCTGAGCAGATAAGTATTAGAATGACTTAGACTTAGATGAACATTAAATTAATCAGACAACACTCTGGGGGGAAATTGCCACTAATTTCAGATTTTTCATCTCCCAGAAATCAATTATTATTATGTTTATTGATATTGGACTTGTCACTACTCTCAGTACTTTCGCTGTGGTGACAGAGCCTAGGAGAAGAGAGAGGAGGGGGAAAATAGAGTAAATAATTTAGAACTTCTTCCCAAGGCATCAGAACTTAGAAGCCATTTCTGTGTGAGTGAGGAGATAAAAGCAGTGTGAAATTTGGAAGATTTTATACATGGTTACATCTTTTTGATGTAAAAAGTTTACCTAGCTCTACTCACAAGTTGTGTGGGATGGAGAGTTGACTTGAAGGTGTTTGTGACGTGTTCTGTGATTTATAATCAGAATATTCCGGAATTATTGAGGTTGGAAAAGATTTCCAAGATGTTGGAGTCCCAGCTGTGCCCGATGCCCACCTTGTCCCCAGCCCAGAGCTCTGAGTGCCACCTCCAGCCCTTCCTGGGACACCTCCAGGGATGGGCACTCCAAACCTCCCTGGGCAGCTCTTCCCAAGGCCTGACCTCCCTTTCCATGAGGAAATTCCTCCTGCTGTCCACCCTGAGCCTCCCCTGGCCCAGGCTGAGGCCGTTCCCTCTGCTCCTGTCCCTGTTCCCTGGGAGCAGAGCCCGACCCCCCGGCTGCCCCCTCCTGTCAGGGAGTTGTGCAGAGCCACAAGGGCCCCCCTGAGCCTCCTTTTCTCCAGGCTGAGCCCCTTTCCCAGCTCCCTCAGCCTCTCCTGGGGCTCCAGCCCCTTCCCAGCTCCCTCAGCTGCTCCTCACATGGAGAACCTCATATGGGAGACCTCTCCCCATGGAGACCACACCAGCAGAATTCGAGGGGTTCTATGGATTGTGGGATGTGTTGCATGCAGGGAGTCAGGAAAACTTCTCCGAGTGTCCCTCTTTTGGATCAAACAACATTTTCCTCTCTGAATAGGCTGGACTTGTTGAGGACTCTTTAAAACCATCAGAATTTAGCCTTCTGAAATTAGGGTTAATGAAATTTGTGTCAGTAGGGTTCAGGATAAACAGAGAGGAGTTGGTGTTATAATATTGCAATCATGACTCGTCATTAAATCAGGCTTCCTTCTTCAACAACATCGGAATTTCAGAAGAAATCTGACTTTAATCAAAAAATATAGAAAATATTTCTTTGGTTGTGGAATGATAACAATCATTACTACAGCAGTCACCGGATGCTCCTATAAATCTTGTTAATGAAATCCCAATATTAAAATCCTCCAATCAGAACTCAGGAGTTAATGGGTAACCTTTCCCTAGGACTCAAGGTAATTTCAGCCTGCTCCAAGTGAAGATCCACATCTATTAAATTTAGAAATTGTCATTCAATTAAATTTTTTTTTTTGGTTTGGTTTAACAACATTAAGTGGCTGCCCCGGTGGCATTGGAGGCAGAAGTCCAAGTCCTTGTTTTCCGTAAAATGTTTAATTTAGAGCATTCCCAGGTTGTGGGACTGAGGTGGGAGAATGGAGAAGGGATTTTGAGCTCATTAATTACGAGACAAGTTCCTTGTGAGCTGGGCAGATTAAAGAAACCAGAGAATCATAGAATTATGGAATATCCTGAGTTGGAAGGGACCCACAAGGATCATCCAATCCAACTCCTGGCCCAGACCCCCCAACAATCCCACCCTGGGCATCCCTGGGAGAGCTGTCCAAACATTCCTGGAGCTCTGGCAGCCTCAGGGCCGTGCCCATTCCCTGGGGAGCTCCTCCCTGAAACTGCTGAGCCTAAAAAAGAGGGGTGGAATTATTTATGGGAACTTCCATCCTGTGCAGTTCAAAATTCAGGAGGATTGACCAAGATGGAATCACATTTCCTTCCCTTCCAGGTTTTTCTTGAAGCCTTCTCTTAGGAATAATGCCCATCCTGATGGAAAATCTTTCCAACTCTCCAGACAGAACCTCAGATTTTCATCTTGTAAAATAGGGGTAAAGTAAAACTGAGAAAATTTTAATCAAGATATTGTCTTTGGACTTTGCCTACATTGAAAGGATGCATAGAAAACCTGTGTCACAAATTTAAAATGATAAGATTTTTGCTATTTTTAGATAGGATAAATTAGCAAGAACAACCTCCCCTCCTACAAATATAAAACAACTTCCAAAGTTCCTCATTAAGTGCCTACACTCAACTCTTTATCTCAGCACTGGCCCCAAAGCATTCAATAGAATATCCCCAGGTGAAATAAGTGTCCTGAAAAATTCAGTAGGAAAAACAAACGCACTGGAATGCGAAAGTATCGGAAGCTGATGTAGCTGAACGTGGATCAATGACTGAAAAATCCTGGGGAGAACAGGATTTCTGTCCAGCTTTTCCATTTGGGAGAGACCTGTGGCTGAAGAGCAGAGTGGCAGGAATTCCCAATAATAATAAAAAATAAATGAAATGGTTCATCTTCGATGCTGGAAAGATGGAAATTTTAAAAAGAAATAAAGTAGTGAGCAGAAAAGGGGTCTTTTCATTGGAGCTTTGGATCTCTGCCAGGGAATAGGAACACCAAACTTTGTGCAGTCCATGACAGGGAAATTATGGGAGGGAAAGGGAGACATTTAATCCCATATTGTGAAAGTTAAAATAGTTAAAATAAATGGAATAGTTACAATTCCAGAGATGAAAAAAATTTTTTTTCAGTCATCAGAACATCCCAGTTTGTTGTTCTGGATGTCTCAAAGATCAGGAACAGATGCTGGCAGAGAAATCCAATCTATTTTTATTTTTTCCTTAAATTAAGAACTCAGCAGAGAAGAAACCTTTTGGAGGAACAGGGAAGGGAAGAATGTTTGGGCACAATGATGCTGTGCAAGCTGAGTGCAGGGGGAAATACTGGAAAAGGAGGGGAATGTTTATTTCTTATTCTCTTAATTTTTCTGGTTTTTTTTTTTCTTTTAATCTTAGTAATAATAAACTATCTTTATATTTTATAGAAGTTTTTAGGCCTGTTTTGTCATTTCTCCTAATTTATATATTTATATCTCACAAACACAAATTAGTGAACTGAATCCCGGCTGTTGCTAGTGTATTAAACCAAACCCATTACATGGTTGCACACAAGAATCAACCTTTTAATTCCCATTTCCTTAGCACAAACTCCATGTAAAGAGTTGCCATGCAATCACCACTTGATGACAAGGTCTGAGTTTCTAAAAAAATCCCGAAGAAATAATAAAAGGACATGTAAAAGGATAATGAAGGGCTGGAGAGGATGCTTAAATTAAGAAAGCCCCTTAAGAGCAGATGAAATAATTCCAGGGGTAAATTTTCCTCCATTTTCGCTGAGAATACAAATTTTTGAACGTTTGGGGAAACACTGAAGTGACGGACCATTCCTGACCTTTTCCTTCTGGAGGAAGAGCCCAGACATACCTTACAGTCACCATTTTTGGGAGAGCTCTGCCAGGACTTGGAAAGCTGGAGGGAGGTGATGCAGCCTCAGGGAATCCCTCCCTCTGTCCCAGCACGGGGTGGGAGTGTCGCCGTGTCCGGGATCCTTCGGCACGCGGCTCCCGGAGGACAGTTCCCAGCGGGATGGGCGGGTGGCACGCGCGGCTGGTGGCCAGGGACAGCTCTGCTCTCGGACCCAGCCTGGCCAAAGGTCGTGGGAAAAGGTGGCCGGAGCGTGCAGGGGGTAATTTGGTCCCATCTGCTTTCGTGTGGGGGAATCTGGGAGAGAAATAAAGGAGAGATCGCAAATCCGGAGTTGGATTGAGAGCTGTGTGGAAAAATCAGAGAGGGGGAAGTACGGGAAGGAGTGGGCAAGGATTGGGATTCCCTGGGACACAAGTGAGGAACATCATATGGATAGGAGAAGGAAATGATTGAGCAGCTAAGAGGAAATGGGAATGTTTTCATAGAATTGTGGAATGATTTGGGTTGGAATGGATCTTAAAGGTCATCCCATCCCACCCCTGCCATGGCAGGGACCCCTTCCACTGTCCCAGGCTGCTCCCAGCCCCAGTGTCCAGCCTGGCCTTGGGCACTGCCAGGGATCCAGGGGCAGCCACAGCTGCTCTGGGCACCCTGTGCCAGGGCCTGCCCACCCTCCCAGGGAACAATTCCTTCCCAAGATCCCATCCAGCCCTGCCCTCTGGCACTTTAAAACCGATTTAAAACCTGGGATCATCCTTCCATAGAATCCCCACAGCAAACTCACCCTCTGCACTCTGCCAGGCCTGGATTGCAGCTTTCCCAACCCACCTCGGCTTTCATCCCAATCCTGGTCCTGGGATGCCCATGGAGCAGAGGCTGCTCTGTGTCAGGACTGCAGTCACACAAATCCCTGTCCCCTCCTGGCTCTGAAATCTTTATTGGATTTTCATCCATCATTTTGAGGGATCCCTTCAGCACCGCGGAGGTGCTGTTTAGATGTGAGTGGATTCAGTCAAAGTGGCTTAAATTCCTAATTTATTGCTTGTTAAAGCCACCAGCTCTGCTCTCAGGGTCCCTCTGGCTCAGGGAGAACTGAGGAGCTCTCCCAGAAGACCAGTGGAAAGTAGGAAAATGGAAATCCCATGGATCTCATCTCCTGACTGTCGGGTGTAAAGATCACTGAGCCACACCAGTGGATTTCAAATCATGCTCCTGCTGCAAGGATGTGATTTTCCCCAGAATCCAGACACTGTGGGAAGAATCCCATTTCCAACCCAAGCATCACCTTGGAACAGTCAGAACAACCTCCAGGAATTCCCTCTTCCCTCCAACCACTTGTTTTGCCACTGTGGGATTACTCTTGTCACCCACTTGGATACATGAAAATATTTCGTGGAATTCCAAAGGATTATTTGGATACTTGCCCTTAAATGTGTAGTGAACATCCCAGCTTTCAATAATTTTTATCTTTTTGAGAGGAAAGAGAGATGCTGGAAGCAAGCAAAGGTTGTTGAAGCTCTTGACTTTTGGAGGAAGAATAAAATAAAGGTGATTTCTGGAGGTGGAAACTGCTGCTGCTTTTCTGTCTAAGAGTGGTGGCCAAGGTGATGAGGGAAGGACATTTCTAGTGGCATTGAAAAGCAGGACAAAGCATTCATGGATTGTATTTAACAAATTTCTGATTTAACCTCAGAGTAGATGCGCTTCTTTTGGTTTGATTTGGCTTTGTGTCTGCTTTTTATTGGTTCCCCCTTTTGTTGATTTACAAAATAGAGCTAAGGAGAAGCAGTTTTAGAGTAATAACTCTCTGAAGAGTCAATCCCTGTGCTTTATTTTTGGCTTTTCCTCTTTTGGAAACTTAGGTGACATAGGGAAGGGTTAGGAGAGTTCCTTTATTTTCATCAGAAATAACAATGGAGTTGATTATAAATGGAATTTTAACTGTAAAAATGGAAATAAAACTGTTAGTTCAGACTGAACGATACAAAAATACAAATTAAAGGTGAAGCCACTGAAAAATAAATGGCTTTCCATGTCCAGTTCTGACATAAAAAAGACTGTTGCTAGCAAAATAAATCGTTTATATTTTTTTATTCTAAGAAATGACTTTACCTTGACAGCATCCCTTTAATTCCAGAAATCATTATTGAAATTCCAAAGTGCTTTAAGGAGCTGTAAGCACTGCTTTTCATCATAAGTTTTCAGCTCTATAATAAGTTTGTTTTGCAGGGCACAAAGCCCTGCTTGACACCTGAACTGTGGCCGAGGTGTTTGAATTTCCAGTGCCCTGATCCCTGGCCAGAGGTTGCTGCTGTCACGGGGTCATTTCCCCGAGCCAGAAAAGCCATTTACAAAAACTCATTTACAGCTACTTTGTGAAACTTCTTCAGATTTTCCCTCTAATGACCATTTGCAGGGTTTTTTTTTTTTTTTCCAAGGCATTTATCTCTTTTCCTCTCCCTTTCAAAAAGATTTTCACATTATTTTGGGGCCAGCAAATGAACGTGGAATCTGTTTTTTCGGATGCTTGGAAATCCTGCAGGTGATTGTTTTCCCTGCTACAGAGATCTCCCAATTTAGGCTTTATTCACACATTGATTCTCCTCTTCAATGTCATAAATTTTAATGCAGTTTAACATACTGAGCTGTCACCAATTTGATTTGCCAGGTCAAAGAGTTCAACCTCCTTTAATCACTGTGTCCAGGGCTCTCCATAATATTCCAAGAACTCCTTTTCCTCCCACGGAGTCCCAGTCTTTGCCTTGGTGTTGTCTTGGCTGACCCTATCACAAGTTTCTGCTCAGGGCTTTAAGGAGCCAATTTGGGGCTCCCTAAATAAATTAAATTCAGCCAATTTATCACGGATTTGATGCTGCCTAAATATTTCCACTGACTGTGAAGGCATCCCATGATTCCAATAGGGAAAGGGATGGCATCCTTCAGGACCTGCTGTTAGATATTCTGCTGTGTCCATGGCTGTTTGGGTTTTTCCTTCTTCCCAGAGATCTCCTTTATGCAGCTCTGCCAGTCCCTGGATTTTTGGCTGGAAGCCTCTGAAACAAAGACTGAGAGAATTTCTGTACAAGCAGAAAAAAGCAAAAAACACTGGATATGTCCACCCTGCAACACAGGGATTTTCCAGGGAATTTGAAACGGAGTAGCTTGGGCACTAATGAAATCCAGCTGCATTTATGGAATAATAGAATTATAATTTTGTAAGGCTGGAAAAGACCTCTAAGACCGTCTTTAAGACAATCAAGTCCAACCATCACCACCATGTTGATTATTAAACCACGTCCCCAAGTGCCACATCCACGTTTTTTGAACACTTCCAGGGATGGTGACTCCCTGACTTCCCTGGGCAGCCCATTCCAATGTTTTACAATCCTTTCTGTGAATTTTTTTTGATAATATCCAACCTAACCCTCCCCTGGAACAACCTGAGGCCCTTTCCTCTCCTCCTGTCACTCGTTACACTGGAGTGTGTTTGTCTTTCTTAAGACTAAATCAGCATCAAATATTTGGAAGGTTTGAAAAAAATCCACCATTGAAAATTCATGTCCTTCAAAACCCACAGCAGGAGGATGAATTTCACTGGGAATCCAATAATAACCCCTAAAAATTTTAGGGTGAAGCCCTTGTGGAAGAAAACAGCCAAGCTCCCAGTGCTGTTGGCTGCTCTGTGCTTCCATTCTTAATGACCAAAGCATGGAACAAAATTCAGGATATAATTTCCCAGCTGTCCAACCGTATCATTACAAAATAATGTTTTCCTCATTTTTTAAGCAGTCAGATACCCTGGAATTCCGAATCCAAATCAGATTTCTGTGCTACGGAGTCCGAACCCCACCCAGAAGAGCCCAGTCTATCTTCATTAACAAGAAACATTCCTATTGATTTCATTTTGCAATGTTTCATATTGCACATAACAAATCTGTATGGTCACCTAAATGAATTACTGCAACTCAATTTGGAATGATTCCATGGGGTTATTGTGTTATCCCTAGGATGCCTCAGTCTCTGGGTGTCAAAACTGGTTTTATTTCATGGAATAACATGGGAAAGTTAATCAGAGTAGGTTAAACCTCCCTGGGAGCCAAGGTCGCAGAGAGTCTCAGCTGTAAATTGAGAGGTTGCAGTATTTATTTATTTCTATTTATTTATTTTTATGTATTCATTTATTTATATTTTTTTCCCTTGGAAAAATATATTTATTCAAGAAAAAAAGACAATTTTTTGTCTTTTGGGATTTCTTACCAGACTCAGTCCTGCTGAAACTCTTGTTGGCTTCTCCAGTAGAAAACCTTTTTTTTTCCCTCCTGCAAAGTAATCACCATTAAAAGAGGAAAAGTTGCGCCACAATTAAGCTTTTCTTGAAAAATCTGTTCACTTTGGCATTTTTCTCGGATTTTACATCACCTTTGGAGGAAATAAAACAATTATTTTTTAGGAGATTGTGTTATGTGAACGTTCTCTATTAAGAGTTTCAGGAATAATTTGCTTTTTCCTTTTTTGTGTTGTTGACTTCTCCTACCTTTCCCCCCCATCACAGGACAGTGTTTCAAATTCCTTGAATCAGGAATTGCTGTTTATCCCCATTTGGCTGCTCTGTGTGTGGAAGAGCCACAGGCAGGGTCTGCTAAGGTTGCTGGAACAGATTGAGCAATTCCAAAGTTGAGTGTTGAGGCAGGAGCAAATAATTCTTTGAAGAAAATGAATTGTTCCCTCAGGGGACCTGAAAAAATAAATCTGACGTGGAGATTTTTTGGATTGTGTCACTGTGTGTGTCAAACACTGGAGGCATTTGGATGGAGCTTGGTATGAAAGGAGTCAGGAACCCAAAATATCATCTGCAGACTGAGGCAGGAGACTGCAAAGTGCACGAACATGAAAAGTGGCCCTGAAGAACCTCACAAAATTCAACAATTCCAGTGTCAGGAGCTGCTCCCCCATGAGCATCCCAGCCATGAGCACGGACTGGGAGGAGAATTCATTGGGAGCAGCCCTGAGGAGAACTTGGGGATCTTGAGAGTGAAAAGCTGGGCAGGAGCCATCAGTGAGTGCTGGGAGCCCTGAAATCCATCGGCATCCTGGGCTGCATCCAAGGAGGAGAGACCAGCAGGGAAGGGACTGGGATTGTGTCCCTGTGTCCCTGTGCTCAGGTGAGAGCCCACCTGCAGAGCTGCCCCAGCCCTGGGCCCAGCACAGGGAGGACGTGGAGCTGCTGGAGAGAGGCCAGAGGCGGCACCAGGATGAGCAGAGGGATGGAGCAGCTCTGCTGGGAGGAAAGGCTGGGAGAGCTGGGATTGTTCAGCCTGGAGAGGAGAAGCTCTGGGGTGAGCTCAGGGTGGCCTTGCAGGGCCTGAAGGAGCTGCAGGAAACCTGGAGAGAGACAATTTCCAAGGGCTGGAGGGCCAGGACACAGGGAATGGCTTCCCAGTGCCAGAGGGCAGGGCTGGATGGGATCTTGGGAAGGAATTGTTCCCTGGGAGGGTGGGCAGGCCCTGGCACAGGGTGCCCAGAGCAGCTGTGGCTGCCCCTGGATCCCTGGCAGTGCCCAAGGCCAGGCTGGACACTGGGGCTTGGAGCAGCCTGGGACAGTGGAAGGGGTCCCTGACAGGGCAGGGGTGGCACTGGATGGGCTTTGGAGCAAGGATTTTTGATCCTTCCAGCCCAAACCATCCTGGGATTCCATGACATCAGAGGCAGAGGATAGGCGGGGCCACACTTCCCTGGCATGTCCATCCTCCATCATCTGGGATCATCCTGGCCATTCCTCCCCCATCCCAGACAGACCAGCTGGAGTTTCCTTGTTCTGTGCAGAGTTTGTTGAACAGAGACCAACAAAGTCCTTCTTGTTCCAACCCAGGCGCCGCCTCTGCCAAATCTGCAGCTGCCTCCCCTCTCCGAAGCCACAGAGTTTTGGGTGACCATCAATACCTCAGCTGATGACAATAAATAGACACAGACTCCCTGAGATCCCTGGCAAACAAAAAGGAGCTGCCTCGTGTCACTGTCACACAACAAATGATTTCCGTTCACCCCGAGCTTTGACTGAATTTCAATCCCAGGCTTAAAGAATCAGCCTTGGTTCCCCCAGGGGAATTCGGGACTGTTTTCAGTGGTCAGCAAAAAAGGAAGGCCCAGACTGTTCATTAATATTTTAAAAAGCCCAACACCAAAATGACACGAGGGATGATGGATTGTCTGTGCTGCCTTTACATTAAAGCAAAGCAATCAGGAGTTTCGAGCTGAGGATCAGTTAAAGCAAAGCTCCCTCAGATCCCAGCAGGGCTTCTGGGATCTCAGTTCTTTCCCCTACACTGGTGGCTGGATCCTCCACTATTTTTTTTTTCCCCAGTCTTTCCCTGCCTGGGCTTTGAACTCTCCAAGGTATCAGCCCTGCCTCTCGACAGCAGAAGTTGTAATATTTGGAATTAGACCCCTTAAAAACGATGGGAGATCCTAATCCAGCAACAACTGCCAGCAGCTGTGCCTGCAGACATCACCCAGCTCAAGGCTCAGCCCTTCTGGTCCAGACTGCTCTGTCCATCCCACAGAATGATTCCTTAACCCTAAAAATCTGGATTCCCCCATAAATCGGCCTCCACATCCATCTGTATCCTTACTTTGTGTGGAATTCAGCTGGCTGGGAAGGTGGAAGAACTCGAGGCTCACATTAGAGGGTTTTTCTGGGTGGGTTAAATGTGGGATCTTCTAGGAAGGAAAATATCAGTGACAATGATTTAACGTCAAATATTTGTGCCCAAAGCCACAAATTTAGGCAAGAATTCCCTAATTTTCTTTATTAAGAATTTATTAGGTATTTTCTGGTAAGAAGCTATTTTGTCACAGTAATATGAAGATTACTTTGTGTAAGTCCAAACTCTGAATATTTTTCAAATTTTTTACATATTTTGATGATAACATTTTTACAGGGTGAAAATATTGGCTTTAAATGCCCAAAGTGTTCCCGGCAGAACCAGGAGCCTGACAGTTCTCTATTTCCTTGTTTAATGAGCTAGAGATGGGCCGGCATTAAGACATATCTTCCCCAGATTTGGAATGGAATTAATTCCATACAAAAGTCGATGGCTGGAAAACCATGGAATTTTTTAAGGGCAGACGACTGAGATTTTGTGGTGAAAATGTTGTTTTTCAACCTGAGATCTCTTAGAGGGTTAATCCACACAGGAATTAAGAACATCCTGATTGTGTCTGTACCAGAAACTGTAAAGAGGGATTTTTGTTGGTGATAAAATATCTATTTATGGCTGTAATTACTCAAATTTCAGGCAGTGTTATGGAAATAATTCCAAGATTCTATTTAAGACTGAAAATACACGTTTGACACAGATGGTTTTGAGTTTCTTGATGGTCAGTCTGAGACTATTTGAGACTATTTATTTAAGAAAACTGTGGATATTGTGACCTTAGTTTGGAGAGGCAAAGAGCACTTAGTGGCTAAAATCTCACCTTGACAGAAAAAACACAGGCAAAAAACAGAGGAAGAAGGAAAGAAAGATTTTTTGTGATTAAGTTTTGCTATGAGGGGAAATTAGAAGATTGTAAATTAGCTGAATTAAGTTACCTTCCTGGTGAAATGAGTTGGTTTTTTTAAAAAGGGGCAAAATTCAGCAAATTTTTAATTACACAGGATTTACAAAGGATTTACACAAAAACATTTTGGTACCGGGTGGAGACTCAGTGTGGAGAGGGAAATAATGGAGATGGTTTAGCCTCAGTCTGCCAAAAAAATCCAAATTTAAAATTATGGGCTCAGTTATTAATTCAATCTTGTAAGATGCTTATGAAATTTACTCTTTTAGTGCCTTTCTTAGCACGGAAGCCATGAGCCAGGTTTATGATTTTTAGAATATTTCTGTGCATTTTTAAGTTTCCAAAGGACAGCCTAGGTAGGATTCCCTTCCCTTCCCTTCCCTTCCCTTCCCTTCCCTTCCCTTCCCTTCCCACAAGAAGTGTTTTTGGGGTGTTTTACATCACCACGTCCTTTCCATGGAACAATTTTGGGGCAAGTTTCTCTCTCCATCTCCAAACACAAATTCCAACCTGCCAGAAAAGCTCTGTTTCAATGCTAATCCCCTTGATTTAATCATGGAAATCTTCATTATGCTCCTCTCACTTCTTCCAGAAGAAGAGAACAATGTGAAATTTCAGTGGGGGGGAAGATGGATGCCTTTGTCCCAGCGTTTTTCCCGAGAAAGGGATGGAAAAGCTTCCCGGGGAGGATAAATTGCCCAATTAGCAAACACGATGCAGAGGACACTTCCCCAGATTGCAGATGCCGTAATCTGACGGGAAACTCTCCGTCTCCAAACGGGGACATGACGGAGCTCTCATTATCCTGCTGTTGGAGGAGCTGATAAATGGAACTGTCCGTGCCCAAAATATGCAGAGGGTCTCGCAGGCAGCCGATCCTGGATTTCAGATCAATAGGGTTTAATATTTCACCAGCAATCGTACATTTGAAAATCAATGCTGTCAGGGCTGGTGATGCTCTGCTAGAGGAGACTGAAGGCAAACAGTCAGGGACGGGCTCAAAGCTGCTCCAGAAGTTTTGTCTGTTTGTGTAACGGGATGAAAACTCTTTTACACAGTGATTAAAAAATTTAGAGTTTCCATTTTCTAACCAGTGGAGCAAAGAGAGGCATTGCAAACCCAGGGAAGCACAGGGAAATATTTGAGGTATGGAGACTTCTCTGGAGAGGAACTGTTCGGCTCCATATTGACATTTATTGGGGGGAAAAACTCATTATAGGTGTTCAAAACTTGCTAAATGTGTTCAAATCTTGTTACAGGTGTCCAAAACTTGCTAAAGGTGTTCATATCTTGTTACAGGTGTTCAAAACTTGCTAAAGGTGTTCAAAACTTGATGTACTGACCCACTTGTCTTCCCTGTGAGGGTGGGGAGGCCCTGGCACAGGTTGCCCAGAGAAGCTGTGGCTGTCTCATCCCTGGAATTGTCCAAGGTTGGTTCTTTCCTTGCTTTTCTTCATTTCCTGTTTCATTCTCTCAGTTCCCCTCTCAGCTCCAACTCTTCTGTTTAGCCTGGGCCATGACTGTGCTCTGCCAGAGAACAGAGAGCTTAAATATATTAATATCCATGGGGTTCTTTCCCACTGGGAAAAGGCATTTTTAACATGTGTCCATTAAAAAAATTATTTATTTGCATCCCTGTAGAAAAACAGGATGGTCTTGATGATTTTTGGCCTTGTTGCAGTGATGTTTCTGCTTGCAGAAGTGTAGGGAAAGAAAATCAGCTTTTGTTTGTGTCTAGATTTACTTAGTCTCGAGTTTAAAGACAGGGATTACAGAACACAGTTCATGGAATGATGGAGAGATGTAGGATTAAGTGAAATAAAGGGATGAAGGCAAATAAAATGAAGGTTATGCCAAGGAAATTGTGCCTTGCACTTCACCTGACCTGTGAATCCATTGACTCTGGTGTTTGAGCCTCATTTCCTCATGGGAAGTGAAGAGAATTCTAAAATAAAGTGTGGTGGTGGTTCCTGGCCTCTGGAATGTGATTATCCACACCCCCAAATGGTGAGTCTGCTCGCTGGAATCATCTTTAGTTCTATTCCAGGTGATTCCTGGAGGGATGGGAAGGGAAATCCTTCTGCCTCCCAGGAAAGCTGAGGATGGGCTTCTTCTCCATCAGCTTTCATGATCCCAATCATCCTCCCAAACATCCCTCCCACCACTGCCCTCCCCAGTGTCCAAAAGTGTCTTTAGAAGGACCACTCCGACTGTTTTTTGGGACTCAGATCAACAAAAACAACAAAAAAGCACAAAAATTATAGTGACAGGACATTTTAGACTCCTGGTCATGGCAACTTCCAGGTTTTGCCTGATGAGGGACAGGGAAGAGTCCCAAGGACTGAATCCTGCCTGGAATTACTTTGGAACAATGAGGTGAGTCCAGAGTGTGGCTATAAAAAAAAATACCAAAATCTGACATGGTTGTGGCATAAAGACAACACCAATAATCAGCATTTCTAGGGCAGAATTCCTTCAAACCCTTCCCTTGGATCAGCCAGACAAGGATCAGCCTGGAAGAGCAGAGCCAGAAGGTGAAGGACATTGGAGATTAGAATCAGGGAAAATGCAAGATTTTGCCACCAATATTTCAGCTCTCTCCTGGTGGTGTTTCCCGTCCCACATCCCTGGATCACAGCTGCCCTTCCACAGGGATTTGCTGCTAAACCAAGACAGATCAACATCTCTCCCCTTGTGTCTTTTCTGATTGATAAATTCCTAATTATTTCCACAATTTCTTGCTGTTTGTCCTTCCTAATTTCCATTTTTATTTGTTTCACTAAAATTCATCTTAGCAACGTCCTTGTAACCTCTCAGCAGCCCAAGCATTCTTCTTTCCTCCAAGTTCATTATCACCTCTCTTTAATTAGATTCTTATGGCTCTTTTATAATCTTTATCTGCTTTTATTACCCAATAACTTTTCCTACAGCACCTAAAGCAAATGTTTTACTGAAGCATGAATTGACTTCAAATGGAATAAATCAGTCAGCACATCATGGGAGAGGTGTTGGATCAGCCTGGAATGATTCCCTTTTCCAGTGCCATGATGATGTAATAGCATTGGCAATTTTCTTCCTAGATTTTAATTATTCTTTCCTTCAAAATTTGTCTAAAAGCTCCACATATGATTGAGTCGGGCTAATGAGCACAGAGACACCTGAGTTAGAAGGGGAGGAATTCCTTATGAGGTACATTTGTTATTCTCTGAGGATTTGCTCTAATCCCTGATTTGACAGATTTATTAAAAACCCTTCATAACCATGTCCAACTCTCTGGAATTCTGCCTTGTTTTCCTTTGGAATTCTGGGATGGACCTTGCAATGTCTCCTGCTGGAGGATCTGCAGAATTTTGTGTCTCGTTTTCATCTCAAACAGTGGCCATTTCTTTTCATTTTCACTGGCTATCCTTCATTTTCCGTTTTTCTGTATTAAATGACCCTTAGTGAATGTGAGGCAAATTATTTTTTAAAATACTTTAAATATTTTTAATATTTTTAAAATTTTAAACTCTTTAATATTTTAAATATTTTAGATAATTTAAATATTGTTAATGTTTCAATATTGTTAATATTTTAAATTTTAAAATACTTTTACTATTTTAAATATTTTTAATTTTTAATTTTTTTCACTAATCTGCATTACATGAAATTCTTAATCCCTTCTCAATTTTGTGATTGGCCCTGCTTGTCTCCTCACCACCCTGCACTCTTCTTTTATTTAGATAACTGAAGAAAGTTTTGTTGTTCTCCTTTCCTATACAAAATTGAACTAAACTTTGATTTTTGGCAGCTTCCTCTTCATCCCTGTGCTTCCTGAATTCTGGGATGGAGCTGTCTGAGCTTCTGTCTCTTTTCTCCTTCCTTTCCTGCCTGTGTCAGGCTCTTTATTCACAATTTTTTGTGCAATCCCAGAGAGGAGGGGACTTGGATTCCTCTGCCTTGCTCATCCCATTTATATGATGTTAATTCATGTCACAGAATCGTGGAATGGTTTGGGTTAGAAATCAATAGGAATTAATGGGTAATTATAATCAGGTCTTCATTAAGATCCTCTGATCTTCTGTGACTCTATGAAGATCCAAAAGTTCTCGTATTTTTTGTCCCCAGAAAAAATGAGAAGTGGTCCCTGAATGCAAATCATCTCCAACAGCTCCAGATCAGAAGGTTGCTGAGTCGAGGTCACACAGAACAAGGAATTCAAGGAATTCAAGGAAGAGCTTGCTGGGTGCAGAAAAGCTGGGACTGGGGAAGGGAGGAATCATTTAATACAACAGTGATGAATCTGAAAAAAAAATTTTCCTCCAAAATCTGGTACTCCCAAAAGGAGCTCTGTGGTCAAAAACCTGCTCAGAACATTTCATCCATTAAATCCATCCCCAGGCTTCAAAACACCACAATTTTTTCAATTAAAAATAGTGAAAATGAAGACTAAATCAGTGTCTTTTGCCCTGATACCGCAGCAAAGGCAGCAAGAGCCCCATACTCGCTTCACATGACCTGAGTGAGACAAGAGAGGGTGGATTCTCCTCAAGGGATTTCCTTTGAGGACAGAATCCCAGGAGAGCTCACCCTACAACAGGCCATGTCAGCGAGGGGAAGAGATTTTGTCCAACTCATCCATTCCCCTGGCTTGCAAAAGCCTGACATGGTTAGACCCAGCTTGGGTGGCTTCTGCAAACAGGCCTGGGCTTAAAATATGTTGCCCTGTCTTTTGCAGTGTTCTGTGTGTGATTCTTAGATAAAGTTTCTCACACACTTTCTGTAAACATAGCAATGTTTTAGTTAACTGTAACTTTAGTTTACATTCTTTTCTCCTGGGTGGAGAATGTGTGATGGACTATTCTGTGAACCTGTAAGGATGGAGGAGGTGGTAACACTGACCTCCAATCCACGGTTGTTCCTAGAAACATATAAATATGTAAAGAATAAACAACCAGGCCTCTCTCTTTTCCTTCTGGCCTGCGACCTGTAAAGAACTCGGTTTTCAGAGTGCTTCTTTGTGGCTTAGGCCCACAAAAATACTTTGAGTTTTTTTGCCTGTTGTGCTGTCCAAACTCTGCAGGCCTCACATCCATGGGGTTGTGATCCATACAAAGCCAAGAGCCCGTGGATCTCATCTTTATTGTCCCAGCTTTAATGGTGAGCTGGTTTTGCCTTTTTGTCCCTCGAGACCAGACTGTTGGGAACGAATCCTTCAAAGCTTTATTGCTTTTGTGCTCCCATTGTTTCCTTGTCAGGGCTCTGCTGAGCAGAACTTCCCTTTGACAGTGGCTGCTTCTCCCTAAAAGCTTCTGACTCTCCCAGGCTGGACCAGCAGGCTCCATCCCAGCGTTTCCCTCTTGTAATTGCCCGGGGGGCCAATTCCTTCTAAAAGAATTAAAAATGCAAATCCAATCTCATAATTGTGTAATATGATCAGCCTGGCAGCCGGATCAATACCAGCCCTGGCTGTGATAAGGCAGCTCCCAGGCCCGTTTGTCAGAGCTGGCCAACGTCACTTTGTCACTGCTGCCGGGGTCCTCGCCCCTCTACCAGAAATGACATTTTATTAGTGCCTCCCTATCAATCAGCTCTGGTTTTTGCATCATGGAAATTCCTCCTGCTGCTGCCTGGGTGTCTTTGGGAGCCGGGAGAAGGAGTCTGGCAGGCGTTGGCTTCTCCAGGCTGTCACAGCCTGGCCGGGGACTGGGACTGACAATAACGCACTGGGGGATCTTCATTTTCTAGCCACAAATGACACGGGGTTACCAGCAAAGGGAAGCTCTGTGGAAAAGGAAACCTGGGAATCGATGAGTGGATTCCCGCTGGTGCTTGAGCTGTTGGGGTCTCTCTAAATTAAAGGCTTAATATGAGATAAACTTCCCACCCCTGAGTCTCAAAACCCCCTCCAGACAGTTCTTTTTTACTCAATAATGCTTTCAAAGAAGAGTGTTTTGGAATAAGGTCTCCTGGTCCAAAATGTGAACGGATCAGAAGGCACAAAAATTAACAGAGACATTGTTCCTCCCTGCCCAGCCACAACCACAAAAACTAAAAAAACAGATGTAATCTCAGGGTAAAATATGTGAAGATAACAACAAAATCTGCCCAGACTCTTCTGTATCATTTCAGCCCCCACAGCATCTTGGGAAAAGGAATAAAAAAATCCCTGACTCAGACAGGGATCATTCCAGTGGCAGCAAAAGATTCAGGTGGCCTTTCGGGAGATCCAAGCATTAATCAGATGTTCAGGAATAGGGAACAGAAAGGAGGGGAAAAACTTTAAGTGCCCAGAGCAGCTGTGGCTGCCCCTGGATCCCTGGCAGTGCCCAAGGCCAGGCTGGACACTGGGGCTGGGAGCAGCCTGGGACAGTGGGAGGGGTCCCTGCCATGGCAGGGGTGGAATGGGATGGGCTTTCAGATCCCTTCCAACCCAAACCATTCCATGATTCTGTGATTCTATATAAAAAACTTATTAATATATTTAAGGGCACCTCCTGTAGTTCATATTTTGGACTTGAAGCAAGCGTATCCAAAAGAAGGAACAGAGCTGGGGAAGGGGCTGGAAAACACATCCTGGGAGGAGCAGCTGAGGGAGCTGGGAAAGGGGCTCAGCCTGGAGAAAAGAAGGCTCAGGGGGGCCCTCACTGCTCTGCACAACTCCCTGACAGGAGGGGCAGTGAGGGGGGGTCGGGCTCTGCTGCCGTGTCCCAAGGGAAAGGAGGAGAGGAAATGGCCTCAAATTGCACCAGGGGAGGCTCAGCTTGGAGATTGGGAACAATTTTTCCCTCCCAGAGGGGTCAGGCCTTGGGATGAGCTGCCCAGGGAGTGGTGGAGGCACTGTCTGTGGGAGGGCTCAGGAGGAGTCTGGATGTGGCCCTTGGGGACAGGGTTTGGGGTCAGGGTGGTGGGACTGGGTGATCCTGAAGTTCTATTCCCACCTTGGTGATTCCATGACTCCTGGGACTGCACTTCTGTCCTGTCTTTCCCAGTTGATCCACAGAAAGGAGCTGCCCAAAAAATTAAAAGCATAAACAGGATAAATGGAATTCCTACAGGAATGCACAGAGGCAGAAGAGCCTCAACACCCATGAAATAAAGACATTTCATTCACAATCAACTCACACCAAGGGAATTTTTGCTGATGTTGGCCTGAGAGTAAAAATTCAGTGTCATGAAAATATAAAGGTTCCAGCAATGTTTTTGTTCCCCTCTGGAATGAAAACAAAACCTTTGGAACATTCTTCTGACTTGGAATTGGGTCAAAAATTGCTATTTTCATATTGAAAAGCTCCAGGTTTTGGTGCAGACCTCAAGACAGAAACCCTGGCCTTTAGAAAACTTGGTCAAAACCAATAAATCTCCACAGAATATCCCAGCCTTGATAAACACCATATTTTAATGCAATGACATTTCGTTGAGAATATTCCAGCCACCCTGAGCTGTGGCCTGGATGAGATCGGGCAATTTGGAGTTATTAATATTGCTAAATCTTCCTTTTCAAAGACCACCACATCTCTTGATGATCACTGGACATAAGGAATTAATAATTTCGGACTGGGGAGAGGGTGGGGAGGGGGGGCTGTGGTGTGGTTTATTAGACCCAGGCATAGGGTTGTAATAAAGCTGCCCACAGGCAGGTCACAAATCAAGGTTTTTGTTGTTTTTATGGTATTATTTTAAAAAGAGGAGCACCCCAGCTCAGCTGGCTGTGAATTCCCATCCCAGATGGCAACTGGGGCTCCCTGGATGAGCCCCTGGGCAGCAGGATTGGGACAGCCTGAGCCAGATCTTCCTTTGTGGAGCTCCCTGGGATGGGACAGGGTGGTGGGAGAAGGTGTCACCTCAGCTGTGAGTTGTTGGATGTGTCCCTAATTGTCCTTTTCCTCAGTCCAGGCTCCCAGCAGGCTTCCAAAAGCATCCGTGTGGGGATGTGGTGCTTAATCCCAACAGGAAAATTGTTCCCTGCTCATGGAATCCCAGAATGGTTTGGGTTGGAAGGACCTTAAAGTTCACCCATTCCCACCCCTACCATGGCAGGGACACCTCCCACTGTCCCAGGCTGCTCCCAGCCCCAGCGTCCAGCCTGGCCTTGGGCACTGCCAGGGATCCAGGGGCAGCCACAGCTGCTCTGGGCACCCTGTGCCAGGGCCTGCCCACCCTCCCAGGGAACAATTCCTGCCCAATATCCCACCCAGCCCTGCCCTCTGGCAGTGGGAAGCCATTCCCTGGGTCCTGTCCCTCCATGCCTTGTCCCCAGTCCCTCTCCAGCTCTCCTGGAGCCCCTATAGTCCCTGGAAGGGGCTCTGAGCTCTCCCTGGATCCTTCTCTTCCCCAGGCTGGACAGCTCCAGCTCTCCCAGCCTGGCTCCAGAGCAGAGAATTCCACAATCTTGTGAAATAAGAGATTAAACAAGAGTTTTCCGTGGCTTTCCCTCCCTGTCTGGTGTCACTGTGTCAGCTTTCCTGGCCCTGCAGATCGACCCGTTCTGGAAAGGCCAGAGACTTCACTCCTCTCCCAGTTTCCCACACAACCACTCCTGTGCCAAGAATTCCTGAGGAAAAGCAGTCTGGGTGTAGGAAGTGATGGGTGAGCACAGCTTTGATCACCAGGAGTTCACACGCTGAGCTCACTGCGAGGTGTTCTCGTTAAGGGGCTGTAAAACACCAGCGCGACTCAGGAGCAGCAGAATATTTCCCTCTTCATTTTGCTACAAGTTAATTTGTAGGCAATTACGGCGGCTTGAAACACTTGCATTTGCTCTGCAGGAAGAAGAAGGCTGTTTCAGGTTTTTTAATTTTTTGTAATTAATTATTGATGATTCAGATCAGGAGCCATTTATTACCTCCTTATTTTACAAAGAGTTTTCAGCGTAAGGGGGTGTGTGGTCCACACAGACGTGGATAAATCATTTATTTGGCCAAGGAATCGGTGTGAGGGAAGGGGTTTTGCCTTTTGCACCTTGGATTTTCAAAAGCAGGGGAGCTGAGGTGTTGTCAAGCCTCATCTGGCTCCAAACTGTGCTGTTGTGGTGCTCCTCTTGTCACAGGGAGCACTTGTTTCCTGTTGATAGCAGGGAGCTGATGGCAGATAATTGCCCTGACAGATTTAGAGGCATCAGGCAGAGCTGAGAGCCAGAGGCTGATGGAGGAGAAAAGGAGGAGTCTGTGGTTTCACTGACAGGGAGAAACCACAGGGAGACAGCCTTTCCCTGGGTTCAGGAGCCAACAGCCAGTCACACCTTGGGAATGTTCCTCCAGGGTTTGTGTGAGCTCCCCCTTCCACCACGGAGCACAGCCAAGCCCACAGCTCCCAAAACCGAGTGGTTTTAGTGATCCATCACCTTTGGAATCCTGGCTGCACGTCCTGTGATCGAAAGATGGGCAAAGAGAAAAATCCAAGCCCTCCTTGCTGGGGATTTCCACACCTGAGGGTGCAGGAGCAGTGGGGAGAGGGTGACATCAGATCATGGAATGGTTTGGGATGGAAGGGACATCAAAGATCAGCCGGTTCCAACCCCAACACCTCCCACTGTCCCAGGCTGCTCCCAGCCCCAGTGTCCAGCCTGGCCTTGGGCACTGCCAGGGATCCAGGGGCAGCCACAGCTGCTCTGGGAATTCCATCCCAGCCCCTCCCCACCCTCCCAGGGGACAATTCCTTCCCAAAATCCCATCCAATCCCGCTCTCCTTCAGTCTAAACCCACCGCCCCAAATGGTTCCTCGGCTCATGAGTTGAGGCTGGCAGAACCCACGGTTTTGTCTCTTTGCACAACATGTCAGGGGAAATGCTTCAGGTGAAATTTCAGGTGATTTATAACACAAATTATATCTATTATCTACATAATATTTTGGCTAAAAATAGGGACAGAACACCCAGATACAAACATGAGGTGAAGGTGGTTTTGGCTAAAAAAGGAAGGTTCCATGTTGGAGTCAAGGAGTTGATCATTATGAGCTTCTCCTGAGAAAACTGGGAATTTTATGGATTTTGCTAAACTTAGAGATTGGATTTTCAGCTGAAACTGGACTTGGCTTTGGCCTTGTCAGGGCTGCATTGGTGAGAAGGTGAAATGAGCTGTTCCCAAGAATTATGGGAGAAACTCTGAGCAATTGTTGAGAGAGAAAACGGAATTTTTAAGGGGAAATAGTAAACATCTGCTTCTCAGTTACTTGTATGTTCCAGGAATTTGCAGAAATTATTTTGTGTAAGTTTGAACCTTTCTGAGGGATTTTGGAGTCCTTTCACAAATCTGATCATTGAAGCAAATCGGGATGAGAAGATTTTGCCTCAAATATTTGGGGGTTTTTCTGACAGTGCGAACAGAACCCAGCCACAATTAAAATCCTGTGTAATCAAAAATTTTTCTCTGCAGGATAAAATGACGAAAAATGATGAATATAAAACCTTCAGTCCTTCAAGTCCTGTAAATACCAGTCAATAATTTTATAGCCTTTCAACTCTTCTGCTCTTAGCACAACTTAAAAGCGTTGGAGTGAAAAAATCACCTTACAAGTGCTCCTGCTATAACAAGACTATTACTTCCATTGATTTTCCAAGAGGAAAACCCCCAGCTAAAATTCCAGAAGGAGATGAATACAACTGCCTTTTAATAATATTAACTTTCTGGAAATCAATATTTTCTCTCATTTTACACCATACTTTGCTACACCCCAGCCACTGTACAAGTCACGAGAATCGATGAAGAGCCTGTGGATCTGCAAGGACCTTTCCAAGGGCTGCTGTAAGGGACGAGGATCAGTTAAGTCTGGCCTGGGAAGTCCGAGTTTAAGTTTAAGTTCAAACAACAGCACAGTGCTGCTGGTGGTTCCACATCCAGGGGGATTTTGGGATACAAATGGTTGGGTTTGGTCCTGCTGATGACGGATGTGTGAGGATGGAAAGGACATTGGAGTTCATCGGGTCCAAATCTTCAATCAGGGCCACCCACAGCCAGTGCCAGGTCCAGATTTGAATATCCCAAAGGATGGAGACTCCACAATTTCCCTCTGCATCCAGTCCTCAGTCCCACCCAGGAAAACTGTTCCCTGATGTTCCTGTGGCTCCCTTTGGACAATTTCCACACCCTGCTTCCTTAAACCACTTAATATTTAATTTATTTAATTTATTATTTGATTTATTAAATTTATGGGTACGTGTAGGCAGCTCAGGGACATTAATTGCCCATAAAGGCTGATGGGAAACTTGGGATAAGGACATTCCAACATCCCATGGATGCCAGGGAATCAGGACATGTTATGGCTTTTCCAGTGTCCTGAAGAAACTCCAGGGCCTGGGATCCTGCAATCACTATCCCAGCTTGCTCCAAGCCCTGTCCAACCTGGCCTTGGATACTTCCAGGGATGAGGTTCCCACAACTTCTCTGGGCAACCACAAGAATCACCCAAAATCTGGTGTCCATCTGCAATTCCACCTCCAGGGCCCATCTGGTTCTGCTGGAAAATGAGCTTTGGAAAAACACCTGGAAAATCTCAGCTCCAGTGCATTGTGTCCCCTTCCTCTTCTCCTTGGTGGAAAAAACCGCTTTGTGATGAGGGTTACGATGGGGGCAGAACCTACACCTGACTTGAAATACATATTGTAAAAATAAAATGCATTTATTTATGGGCCTGGATCTAAATTATCTTTATTCCAACCCAAGCCTTTCCATGACTCCAAATTCACAATTTAATAAAATTGCCTTTTATCACCAAACCTCTTTTAACCTATTTTTATCTCCTTTCCCTCTTAGTCTGACCTAAATCCAGCATATCCTTGGCCATGTTAAAATGTTCCTGTGCTGAAACTTAAAGAAATCCCAGGAATGTTGTGAGATTTCACTGTAGGAGCAATAAGGAGGAAACTTTTTATTCTCCATTATTTCCTTCCACTTAATTCTGTTGATACAATAATTTGGGTAAAATAGGTTTTCTTCAGAGAAAGCTGCTTTAAAGCAGGTGAGATTTTCATGGTTATGAGACTGGGAAAACTTTAAAAACGTTGCACTTTAAATTTTTCTGAGGAAAGAATATTCTTGTCTTGGATATTTCTGTTTTGGATGAAAATCTTTTTGCCAAATGAAAGTCCTGACTTTTGATTAATTCTACAATGAAGCTTTGTCAGCTCCAGTAGTGAGGACAGAGACCTACAAATCAAGGCCTGGAGAATATGAAATGCAAAATATTCCTCATTTCCAGGCATAAATTATCTGCCTGGAGATAGAGTTAACTTGTATATTGTTAGGATATCCCAGGTATTCCCTTGCTTTCCCTACATACCAGCAGAAGCCTATTTCCAATTCCAGAGTCTTCCTTCCTTAATATGGCCTTGCTGTTCAGATGTTTTCTGGGGACAAGGGGTTGGTGTGAAGACATTAATTAATAATAAGAAGAAATTATTTGTGTCCCAAGCCATTTTGATGTACACACCAGGGAAAAGACCCTGCTGGTGTTTTCTGCAAGAACACCTTGTGCTGCTTTCACACCTTTTGAGGAAAACAATCTAATAAAAAAGACTTCTGAAGACTGGATAAGCAGCAGCCCAAGAGCCAGAGCCAGTGATAGCCAACTCAAAAGCTTTTTTTGGTTGTTGTGCTATCAATGTTTGCTCATTTTTCTTATTTTTTCCACCAGCATTTCTGGTGTTTTCCCTGCAATCCCTACTGCAGCTTGTGAAATCACAAGGATGTGCCAGTCCCTTTAGGATTTATTATTTATTGACCTCTCCAAAACAGATCCAAGCACTTTTCCTTTGCCTCCCTGCCTGTACAGATGTGCTGCCAGAGCCTCCCAGCCTGGTGGATGTGGCACAACAGGTGAGGAAAATGCCCCATTTATGGCCTTAAACTGTACCAGGCGAGGTTCAGATTTATTGGGAAAGAAATTCTATCCCTCAAGAGTGGTCAGGAATTGGAATGAGCTGCCCAGGGAGGTGGTGGAGTCACTGGAAGTGTTCAGGAGGAGTCTGGATGTGGCCCTTGGGGTGATGGTGGTGGTGATGGTGGGACTGGAGGATCCTGAAGGGCTCTTCCCGCCTTGATTCCATGACTCTGGGATTCTGGGATGAGTGGTGCCAGGCCGTGATGTGCCACAGGCATCTCCCAGAGCTGGTGGAGAAGCTGGATTTCATCCAGGTGCTCAGAGCAGCTGCCTTTCCCCACGATTGCTACAGGGAACTGTGGTGGAGTTAAACTCTGCTGAAATTCCTGCACAGCCCCAAATCCTAACTCCACTGCTATCAGGGGAGTTTTAGGCAGCTGGGATTGACAGAGGTTGGGGACAGCCTGGGTTTGATGGGAATGCTCTCTCTGGCTGAATTTTTGGTGCCTGTGAGGACACACAAACACATACAAAGTGAACTTCTCTCTCCGTCCAGCTCCAAAAGACGCCGCTCCCCAAACGAACGATTAATGCCTGAAAAAAGCCTGAAAAATGGCTCTCCCTTTGACCTTTCTAAGGTTTGTCATTTAGTTGACATACCCATTACCTCCAAAATCAAATGTGTTTGTCTAAACATTATTCTGATGTTTGCTTTGGGCCCCAAAGGTCAGACAGCTGACCACTAACTCGCTGACAGTGATCAATTCCGGCTGAAATCCTGTCACTGGGCCTGTTTATTCCACGATCCATCTCTGCTTTGCCAGCCTCCCCCGCCACTTTCTGCTGTTGAGGCGCTTTTAAAGCTAACAATAATCCAATTTGGGATTGATCAATGGCAGCGTGTGGTCAGTAAGCAAAATGACAAAGTCTGCGTGCGGCCGCTGACCACAGGCTGGGGGTGTTTTCCATAGGGCTGATTGCAAATTTAATGCAAGGAAAGGGCTCCCAATCCAGCTCTTCCAGCCGGGAGGAGGTGGTGGGAGCCAGGATTTGTGTGCTCGGGGCTGACACTTCTCCTGTGTGAAGCTCATCTGGTTCCTCAGGTGGCTGCCTGTGCTTAGTCTGAGGTAAAAACTTTTCCCAAAGTGGCCAGGGTTTTGCTGGAGTGCTTTTTTCCAAGTAAATTGTGCTGTGGGTTCAGCCTTGTTGTCAGGAAAAGTTTGTGGGAATTACTGGGAGTAACTCAGAAGAAAAAATACCACTCGTCTACACTGAGCTCTGAGCACACAGTAACAAGGGGAGAGAGGGAAAGTTTCTAATTCTCAGGGTTTATAGGGGTTTTATTTAATGGGAAGGAAAACGGAGTATCATGGGATTCTTCCTTTTTTTTTTGGTCAGGTAATGCAGAGTAACGGCAGCACAAGAAGAGGGAACAATTTAGGAACAACTTTCTGGTGCTTGCATGGAGAATATATTGCCCAAATCATTCCCAAATATTCTGGTGACATTTGGCGCTGGCACAGACTGCCCAGAGAGGACTTAAAGACCTTAAAGAGGACATTAAGGATCATCCAACCCCACCCCTGCCATGGCAAGGGACCCCTTCCCCTGTCCCAGGCTGCTCCCAGCCCCAGTGTCCAGCCTGGCCTTGGGCACTGCCAGGGATCCAGGGGCAGCCACAGCTGCTCTGGGCACCCTGTGCCAGGGCCTGCCCACCCTCCCAGGGAACAATTCCTGCCCAATATCCCATCTAAACCTGCCATGGGAGCTTGGGACAGTCCATGGAGGAAGTTGCCATCCTCTGTGCCTGATGTGGCATCTGCAGCTGCACCCAGAAAGTTTGGGATTTGTGCAGGAAAGATGGTTTTGCCAACAGGGAAAGGGCAAATCCTCCAGGAGTGGAAGCAGAGCTTCCAGGGCCAGCAGCCAGGGAGCGGCTGGAGCTGGGCCAGGGGAATTTGGGATGGATCTCAGGGAAAGGCTCTTCCCCCAGAGGGTGCTGGCACTGCCCAGGCTCCCCAGGGAATGGGCACGGCCCCGAGGCTGCCAGAGCTCCAGGAGCCTTTGGGCACCGCTGCCAGGGATGCCCAGGCTGGGGCTGGTGGGGGTCTGGGCAGGGCAGGAATGGGACTGGATCATCCCTGGGGGTTTATTCCCACTCAGGATATTCCCTGGTTCTGTGATAAGATGCTGGTCTGTGCCTTGGCTGCAGGTCCCACCCTCAGGCCCCTCCCCGTAACAATAATGTAGGAGAGCTCCTCTCCTGGCACCTCCCCAAGGACAGTGGGAATGTGAACTCTGGGAAGTGTCCTGGAGCCTCTGTTCCAGAGGACACGGCACCATCAGTGGCAGGAGATGGTGCCTTTGGAACCCTTTTGTCTGGATTTTGGTGAGCTACAGAACTGCTCCTGCTCCTCCCTCCTGCTCCCTGGCCCTGCAGGAGACCCCAGCCCACCTCAGTGACCCCAGACGTGTGACACGGAGGGCAGGGACACCTTCAGCAGCCTTGGACATGATGACACCAACCTTTTGTCGTCAGACTTGGAGATTTTAGGTGTCTTCCACCTTAACATGGATGATTTTGGTGGGATGTTTTCTGCAGGATGCTGGAAACTCTTCCTGAGAAAGGCACCAAAATTCCCCAGGGTTTTATGGACTTGACTCATTCCTTTCTTCTGAAACTGCCTTTTTATTGTGCCTTTTAATCCTGCAAAATTCATGAGGGAGACTTGAATCCCAGAGCTGCAGCCAGGCTGAGGGACAGAGTTCCAGGTCTGGCAGATTTCCTCTTTTGCTGTTGTTTCTCCATCCTCCTTTGTCCTGGTGAGGAGCAAAGGGAAAACTGCCCTTCCAACAGGCACATCCAATAAATCCTTGATATCATCTTTTAAATCTCTTGTGTTCCATTCTTCTTTTTGATTAACTCATCTTTCCTAATTCCACTTGAGGGAACATTTCCATGCCATTTTGTTTGACAGGAGGGAGAATTCTTTCACTTTTGAAAGGATAAAATAGATTTAATTTCATATTTCAGCTTCCTGCTAAGATTCCAACTGCAGATCCTCTGAGCATGCTGGAAAATGAATCAGCAGGAGATCATTTGGATTGAGTATGGATATGTAACTTTAAAATTTAGGGATATGAGTTGTACTTCTGAATTATGGTGCTCCAAGCCCCAATGTCCCACCTGGCCCTGGACACTTCCTGGGATCCAGGGGCAGCTATAAGGTCTTTGGAAAACTTGTGCCAGGGCCTCCCTACCCTCACAGAGAAGAATTTCTTCCTAAATTTGAACCTAAATTTCCCCTATTTTAGCCCAAATTTGAACCCAAAATAATGTTGAGCCTTGATGTGCAAGATCTGTTGCTTGTCTAAATTTCTTTTGTTCTTCCTTTTCAAGCTCAGTTCTCTGCTTGGCAAATCCAGATGATGCTGCAGTAGAGAAGATTTGGATTCATCTCAGCTGTGCCCAGATCATATTTCCATGCATTCCTCCAAACAGACTTTGGTTTGTTGTTAAAATAATAACACATCTCAGGAATATAATCTGCCTTTGATGGCTCGTTCAATAGGTTTGTAGAATGTAATTAAAGCATATCACTACAGTGACAGCAAATTGATGACCTTTTAATTATTTCAGGAGAGCTGAGTGCACAATCCTTTCTCACCTACCTGGAGAAAACAGGGAATGCTTTGTGAGGGAATTATATGTTTAAATATGGAAAATTCCTTTTGTTTTTCACTTTGAACCAGGTTCTCCAGCTCTTGCTGTGCTCCAGGGGGGATGTGAAGGGATGCCCACTCTGTCCCAAGATTTTCTTAGGAAGTTTGTGCAGCTGAATCCTTCAAATCCTGGAAAAACCACGAGCAATCCATGGCAGATAATTAAAATCCCAAATAAAGAGAATGCCCAGGAGGATCAGCTCAAAATTCCAAACCCAGAGCAATGAAGGATTTGTTGGGCATTTGGTCTTTGTGTGGGGAATGGGGAAATGATTCCCATTAATTCAGACTGTTCCCACTGATGCTGCCCTGCACAGCTGATTCCCAAAACCCTCAGGAAGCCGGTGGGCTCTGTGTGAATGTGGGGATTACTGCAGAATGAGGAATAGAATCCCAACGCTTTGGGGAATAACATTCCCTGAAACAAAACCACTTTGGAAGGCTTTGCCTCCTCAGCCTTTGCCCCAACAACCAAGTGCACAGAGCGGGGGTTGTCCAAAGCTGAAAAATGTGGGAGATGCTGCCTTTTTTTCCCCCCCTTAATGAAATTAAAGCCAGCCAGTTAATCTTTAGCAGGATTTTTAGTCATTAATCCCAGAAAGAAGCAGGGCTGCTTTGTAGCAAAGCACCTCAAGTAAGTGATCTTGATTTATTGTTGTGCACGGGGAACTCTCACTGGGGCTCAAGCAGCTTTTGATAATTGAATCAAGCTTATGATTCTCTGTCAAATAGTTCATTTTGGGCTTGTTCTTGCTGAGTTTTTCCCCTTTCTCTCCCTTTCTCCTGGCCATTTCCAGCAGTTTGAGTGTTTCCACTGCTCCATCCATGTCAAAGATTTCCATTAAGGGGGTGCCTTCATGATGAGAGAGACTTTCAGCTTTCTTTTAAGTGCTGGGAAAGGGGCAAGAGGGCTGAAATGAAGGATGATCCCCAGGCACTTTTCCACATCCAAACCCCGGGGATAGAGCAGATCCAGAGACCTAAAAATTCCAGGGCCTCCCATAGAACTGCACAGGAAAAGGTTCCCATCTTGCTGGGTGAAAAAGCATGGATGAAACCATTCCAGACCTCAAACCCAGACATTTTTAAGAGGAACAACCCAGTTTCAGACCATTTCAGACCACTTATCTAATTCCCAAAGTTCTGTTGTGAGTTACACCATTCCTTTGGCCAAGGCAAAATGGCTCCACAAGGAAAAACATTCCCTCCTTTGTTCCAGAAACTTGGCATTTCTTTTTCCACCACAGCTCCTTGCCCAAAGCAGAGGGTCTCCACTTCAAACATGATCAGCTGTGCCCTCCGGAGCTGCCACAATTCCTAACAGATGCTGGAATGTCCGTACACTGCATTGTTGGGATGAAGGCTGTGTGTGAGTAATATTCCATTAGGATTTGGGACCAGCCAAGCTGGAAAAACTCAGTGACAACATCAAAATCCACAGCTCCTGCCACACTTCCAGCGTGGTGCAGAAGGGGATACCCTCACCTGAGCATCCCCAAAACACAAAAAATGACATTTAATCATCGGAACATTTTTTATAACCTGAATTCTCTTGCTTTTATTAATGCTTCTTGACCCGAGCTTCTGTGGTTTAATTTCCTGTAGCTCTCAAGTGACAGTGAATCAAGCAAAGACCTTAACCTTGGCTCCCTTTTGCATTTAAAGCCGCCTGGGTTTAACAGTTTTAAACTGGTGCTAATCCCCCTCCCTTTTTGCCCCTTCCTCACTCCCTGTTTGCTCTTTTTTGTGCAAAATCAACCTGCACCACCTGAGCTGTGCTTATGGACTGGGAATATTCTGAACACCAACACCACGACAAGGAAAACAAGTTTTTAGCCACAGCCAAACAGGATTTGCTTTACCCAAGCCTGGGAATGTTCTGGGCAAAAATTCTTCCCTCCCTGGAGCAGTGAGTGCCTTGTGTGAGGTGGAGGATGCACAGCACAGTTGTATTTTCCTTTCCTTTCCTTTCCTTTCCTTTCCTTTCCTTTCCTTTCCTTTCCTTTCCTTTCCTTTCCTTTCCTTTCCTTTCCTTTCCTTTCCTTTCCTTTCCTTTCCTTTCCTTTCCTTTCCTTTCCTTTCCTTTCCTTTCCTTTCCTTTCCTTTCCTTTCCTTTCCTTTCCTTTCCTTTCCTTTCCTTTCCTTTCCTTTCCTTTCCTTTCCTTTCCTTTCCTNCCTTCCCTTCCCTTCCCTTCCCTTCCTTTCCTTTTTTTTAACTGGACCGGTTTCCTTCAATGAGCAAGTTTTGAGGAATTGGATTATTTAATATTTTTTTTCCAGGCTACTTGCTTTAGTTTGTGGAGGCTGCAAACTCATTTGATGCTCAGCTTCTACAACCATGTGGATTTTTATGTTTTTTCCCTATAAATGTGTGGACTTCTTTTAATAGAAAAAAAAAAAAAGGATAAAAAAAAAAGGGGGGTTAAAAAAAGGGATTTGAGGACTTCTTTGGGGTGATGATATTGGGATTGGAGGATCCTGAAGGTCTCCTCCAACCTTGTTGATTCTGGTTTTCTAAAGTTTATTCCTTTCACAGTATTTTCTGTCTCTGCTCCTCTTCGCTGCTCTCACCCCCGTTTTCACTTCGCTGAATTCTGCTTTGATTCTGTTCTTTCGGCCTTATCCAGCTGGAAATGTTAAAATTAGGAATTCTCTGGAACTCAGGGTGCCTGGACAGAGATTTTCAGGAGATGCCCATCCCTGCACTGGGAGCTGTGGTGAGGGCAATGCTCACCGAGGCAGCAGAACCTCTGGAGCAGCTCCCTGCTGGGATTCTGCCTTCCCAAAGGATCTGAGCTCCCATTCCCTGCCGGGATTCTGCCTTCCCAAAGGATCTGAGCTCCCATTCCCTGCCGGGATTCTGCCTTCCCAAAGGATCTGCGCTCCCATTCCCTGCCTGCATTTCTTCCAGCGGCCTTTTGGTGTCATTCTGTTATTAACATGGAGAGCGAAGAGCCTCGGAAACGCTTCCCTCTCCTTTCCAGGGCAAGGCAGAGTCGGGAGCAGATAATTCCTGCTGGGAAGGCGCCGAGGTGAGTTAAGGATGGAGTTAAACCCCCACATCAGGCCCAGATCCTACTAAAATCCCTTAAAAAAGGTGTGTCCATCACTTCCAGGCAGCAAGGTTATATTTAGGGATGCTCAGCTAGAAATGAGATTTGGTAAAAGGTTCAGGAAACCCAAATCCAGCCCTGCCTTGGCTCTGTCCAGGTCCTGGAGATGTTCTGGAGGAGAAACCACACAAGGAATGCTGAGGGCACTCGGAATGTTCAGCTGGGAACAGAGGGGATAAAAAGTACAGGAATTCAACATCCTGCTGGGAAATAGAACCTGGGACTGAGGGCTAAGAGGTGACAGGGCATGGAATTTTCTCAATTCCCAGGACCCTAGAAAGCTCAGGAGGCTCCTGTGTCCCGTGGAGAGAAGATTCCCAGGACAAGGCTGAGGACGCAGGGATAAAAAATGTGGTAGGGCTGTACCACCAAGAGATTTTTTGTGGGTTTTTGATTCATCTGGGAGGGAAAAAAGGAGGTGATAGGAAGTTTTCAGAGCAATTTTCATAGCAATTAAATACATTTTTTTAAAAAGGGCAAATTTACGATTTCCTTTTTTTATCCAAGAGAAAAATTTCCAGCACTCGTAATTACGTGTGCACGGGGGAATAGTGGAGATTTTTGCAGGATTTTTCCACCTGGATTGAAGGATTTTTTTAAAGTGGTGTAAATGAATACAATTCATAGGGAATGTGCTGGAGCAGGTGGGTTGTGCTTCCACAGACAGATCCAACCAGGATCTGCTGAGGAACTTCCCAACGCTTGGAATGTGAAATATCCAATGGCTCTTTCAGGATCTACAAAATCAGGAGGCACTTGAGAAATGCTAATGCAGCCCTGGCAGCCGGTGTGAAAGGAATCCTTCCTTTTCCATGGACTTTGCTCTCTTCCTGAAACCTGCTCTGCCAGCAATGCCTTGCATTTGTGGTAAAGCATAAAAAAAAGTGCCTTTTTTTTTTTTAATGAGCTTTCATCAAAACATAATTTTGCTTCCTGTGAGCACAAACAGTTATTTATGACCGCTGGAAGGGCTCTGCTTGAATGCTTGTATTAAATAACCCCAGGAAAGGCTTCGTTTTCCTTCAGACTTTCATTAAACCCTTCTAGAAAATTTGGAAGTGTTAGAAAAATCATTCCTTTCTTCCTCCTCTGCCCTTTGGGAATAAATCTGTCTCTAGGAATAGGAAGGAAATGGATACAGTTGGATACCAGACACCACATTCTGCAAGATATCGGAATAAGATTGCTAAGGGAATAAAATGGGAAAAAAACAACTTTAAGGAACTTGGACAAATTCGTATTTGTGCTGTCTTTATTTCCCAACCCTGTTGGATGATATCCTCCTTTTCTTGAAACTGAACATGGTGGAAAATCCTTAATTATGAGAATTTTTATAGAAAAAGAAGATTTAGCCTCTGCTGAATCATGCAGGGAGAATTTTCCAGAGCATAGGAAAGGTTTGGTACTGGAAGTTTCTCTGCAATTCCCAAGATGCTGAGGGACAAAAGTGTTGCTCCTGATTGCAAAGCATTTCTCAACTCAGATATCAGGAGTTCTCAATCTGCTCCAGAACAGAGAATCTTGGAATCATCTGGGCTGGGAGGGACCTTAAAGCTCATCCCATTCCATCCCCTGCCATGGGCAGGGACATCTCCCACTATCCCAGGATGCTCCAAGCCCCTTCCAAGCTGCCCTTGGACACTTCCAGGGATCCAGGGGCAGCCACAGCTTCTCTGGACAACACACACAAAGCTATTTCCAGGTGTGGGATTCGTCCACTTTCCCATGCCAAATTTCCCAGCCCTTTTAGGACAACAACGAGGCTCTTCTTGACTTCCACAGGGTTTGAAGCACCTTCAACCACCTCAGCTGGTGCCTTCACCTCCACCAAGGAACAAGGGACACGGCCTGGAGACTTTTCTCTGTGTTCATCCCAGTCCTGCCAAAAGTTCTTGCCTCTGCTGAGGAATTTCCTCATGGAAAGGGAGGTCAGGCCTTGGGAAGAGCTGCTCAGGGAGGTTTGGAGTCCCCATTCCTGAGGTGTCCCAGGAAGGGCTGGAGGTGGCACTCAGAGCTCTGGGCTGGGGACAAGGTGGGCATCGGGCACAGCTGGGACTCCATGGCCTTGGAGCTCTTTTCCAACCTTAATTATTCTGGAATTCTATAAAATATTTTTGGATTTATTTATCTTTTGATTTTGGTGTCTTTCCTCCAGCCCTCCGTCCTCTTCAATCCCAATCACCTGCTGACCCCTGGTTTGTTCCAGCAATGTTAATATTTTTCTTTCCCAGCCTGATTTTGAGCGATTTCCCCACCTGATTTTGGAGTTCTGTCAGCTGCAGGAAGAATAAAACCTGGGGCTTTTTAATCCTGTACCAAGGTGCTGGCCCCTTTCCATCAACCCAATTCTCCACAGAGACACGAGGCAGAAATCTTTTTTCTCAACCAATTCTACTCCTGAAGTTTGGTTTGAGGTTTTGTGCTGAGGTTTGGAGCAAGTCACATTTTGCCAACAGGTTACTCAATCTCTGCAGAGCTCCACCACCTATTTAAGGTAGAAATATCCCAGCTAGTACATAATGCATGGGGCCTGCGTGCTCCAAACCACAAGTGGCTCAAAAAAGCCCGAGCGGTGAATCCTGCTGGGAAAGTTCAAAATAATGAAAGAACAGCCACTTCTTGCTGCCTGTGACAGCTCTATTTGTGAGGCCAAGCCACCCGGGGAATATAAAACTAAAATATAGTTAATGAGAGCTTTCAATCAGTGCTGGGTACTCAGAGGTTGTGGCAGTGCCTTCTGCTGGGATTTCAGGGCTGTTGAGGCAGAGAAAAATGTGGTGTCTTTTCAGAGAGAGCAGGTATTTTGTATTCTTTTGCTTATTGGGTTGTATCTTATAAGCCAGGAGATTCTTATTCTGCCAGAAAGTCTCTTCCAATGAATCAACTGGGTTGGAAAAGCCCTGCCAGACTCAAAAATCAGACTGCAAAAGAAACAGAACTCCCACTACGGCAGAACACCCCAGCTGTCAGCACCTGATTGGCATTGAAGGGCTGGAGGAAAGACCTCGGAATCAAAAGAGAAATAAATCCAAAATATTTTATAGAATCCCAGAATAATTAAGCTTGGAAAAGAGCTCAAGGTCACTGATGCCAAGCTGCAGGACCCAGAACTGGGCACAGCCCTCGAGGGGCCTCTCAGTGCCCAGCACAGAGGGACAATCCCTGCCCTGCTCCTGCTGGACACACAATTCCTCATCCAGCCCAGCTGCCAGTGGCCTCTTTTCCACCTGGAGACACCTGGGATCATGTCCAGAGCTGTTCAGACGTGAATGAACCCATTGCTATCTTTTGGAACAGATAATCTGAAAAAGGTTATTTTACATTTCAAGAGATTGTAGTGGTTTTGTTCACTCATTTGCTTCTGTGAGATATGAATTAGGAGAAATGCAAAGCAGGCTCAAAACTTTAAAGAATATAAAGAAAGTTTATTAGTACCAGAATTAAAAAGAAAGAGAAACAATCAGAAATTAAAGCAAAAACACACTCCCCTCTCTCTTTACCCAGTTTTAAAGGCACAGAAAGGCACAGGGTTCATTTTCTGGGCATAGACTGACGATAGGGGATACACATCATAAAGTCACTCCAAGACAAGGATGTTTTCCAAAAAAGCTCTGGATTTTTCAGGATGAAGCAGCAGGAAAACCAAAGGAGGAGAGCGTGGTGCTAATGGGAATGATGCATTTTTCCACGCTCCTCACGAACAACAAAAGCAGCTGCTGCTTTTCCAGGGAATGGTCTCTGTGATGGGCCCGAATCCGCTCGGTGCTCTCCTCCTGCTCTAATGGGGGCAAGCCAAACATTCCCTGGATCCCCCCGGGGAGCAGTTCCCAGCCCCTCTTAATTTGAGTGATCTTTAGACTTCTTCCACGAGCTTCGGAACCAGCCAAAGTGCTCGGAGTCAGCTCTCATCTCCCCCCAGTAAATAAGGCTGGAATTTAAAAAAGCCCATTAGCGATCAGCCCAGCTGGGAGGTTGAATTTCCAGCACACGCCTTGGTTGGTTTTATTGTTCCATACCCCGAGAGTTCCCAGGGATTATTCCCCTGTTATGCCATTTGCACCAGTTTTGGGTGTAACCTGCCCTTCTCTGCTCTCACCCACCTCGTTGGAGTCGCTGGTTTTACTGGGACAACTGGGATGTCCTGGGGCTGCAGCGCCAAGGGAAGGGTGAAAAGGAATTTCCCTCGGGAGCCAAAGCCAACCCCCTGCTCTGAGCTTTCCACCCGGACAAGAAAAGCAGGAGCTGCTCCAAACCCTCCCCAGGTGTTCCAATCTTCAGGATAAAATCCAGCTGTTCCATGCAGTGGTTTCATAATAAATTGTATTTTTTGTACCTTTATAGACCAAACATTCATGGGGTGGATGCTGGAATTCCTCATCCCGGTCATTCCTAGAGGGAGAAAACCACCTTGGCTCAAACAATGGAAATAATCAGAATTCAAACAATGGAAATAATCAGAATTAAAACAATGGAAATAATCAGAATTCAAACCAGAAAAACCCCAAAATAAAATATTTTAAGATATAATAGTGAAGCTGTTGGTGGTTTTGTTCTCTGAATTTAGAGGGGCTGTTGCCTGATAACTGTGATGAAATTTGGTTTAGCATAATAAGACTAAAAAGGAGAAATAAGATCAATAAATCAAGAGTTAAAGGTGTATTTCCCCCCCCCCCGAAATACCCCAAATTACTTGTGATACATCTTGGAGCATCTCCTGTCCAGCAAAACCTTTTTCACCCAGAAAATTCGGAATATTGGTGGTCTCACTGAGATTTACAAACAGGATTTGGCTTTAATGTCCAGCAAAAAATGTGAAAACATTGATTTGAAGCTTAAAAGTAAAAAGTTACTAAAATGTAGAACTTTACTTATTTTGTGTTCTGTGTTTGTGAAAAGCAAACAAAATCACCCAAAGGAAAATTTAGTTTATCTGAAATGTCTCTGTAAGTTCACAGACTCAAAAATACGTATTTTAAAAATAAAAAAATTAATTAAAATATTAATGAATATTCTCGCAGCACATTGACACTGCTCTAAATAGGAGAAGATTGATGCAATAAATCAAATATTTCTAGAAGAAATTTTCTTTTAATCTACACAAATTTAAAAGCAAATCATATCCAGACCACAGAAATTTGTCCAGATAATTTAAAAATCCAGCTCGAACAGTGGCTGTGCTCTAGTTTAAGCTGAGTCTAGGTTTTTATGAGTTATTAATTGATCATTAATTAATTAAGCCATATGTTTACCAGGCAGGTAGGCAGAATTCCCTCAGAAATTATCCTTAGACACCCAAAAATTCAAGAGGGATCCCAGAGTTTGTATGGAGGTGAGGATGGATTTAAAGGGAGTTTTTCTTGGATCAAACCTGTCCTGAAAGTTTGAGAGAATTTTGTCCAGTATTTTGAATTGGTTTTTTATTATTAATTATTTAAATTCAGAATTTTTAATAAAGATTTTTAAATTATTAATTACTTAAATTAAGGATTTTGTTGAATACTTCACATATTTCTTATTTTCACTTTATTACCGGGGTATACTCAGCAGAGACACCCAGAGCCCTGCCTTTAGCAAAGAATTTTAATATTTTGGGAAGAAATTAGCTGATAAAACAATAGCAATGGAAGAAACATCAAGAAATTTAATTTATTTTAAGACAAACCAGCATTTTTAGGCAGAATTCTGATGAAAAAACCTGCAGGGTGGGACTCCACTGGAAAATAAATCATAAAAACACCTAAAAAATTAGTTTTAATATTGATATATTTCAGTTTAATGCTATTTTTTGGCACTTGGAGGGTTTTGAAGGAGGACAAAGATGCAGCTTCATCCTGGAAACTTCGAAATCTTCCCCCAAAGCCTTTTGTTTGCCCTAATATTCCATAATGCCAGGCTTTTAGAGTCAATAACCCATTAGTAATCAAGAGATGTATCATTTATTAATTATGCCCCGTATTAATATTTAATCCTTTGGGTTGCTGAGCATATTTCGAAATCTACTTTTTAATTACATTTAAAAAAAGATAAATCTTGGAGGCAACCATTAGAAAAGTCATTTTTCTGGGCATTATGGCTTCAATTACTTTGGAGCAGCTGCCTGGGAAGTCTCCGGGATGGAGCAGCACTTGGTAAAAGGAGCCATCTCAGCTCCTCGCTGCTCTGAAAGCTTCAGAGGATATTGGAGCGCAGGGAATGGTCCCAAGAATTTCCTTGGAGCACTCAAGGCCTCTGGAATGAGCCCTGGGAATGTGGGGCAGGGAGGAGCTGCCAGGGATGAGCGACCTCGGCCTCTGCCCCGAGCGGAGATCTGGAGATCCCAAAGAGTTTTCTGCTCCTGGGGTTGGGAATTGTCCAGAGTTGGATCAACCTCGGCTTGGAGGAGTCAGGGAGGGGCAGGGAATGAGGGCAGCCCCTTGGAAGTGCCCAGATCATGGAATGGGGTGGGTTGGAAGGACCTTAAAGCCCCTCCAGTGCCACCCCTGCCATGGCAGGGACACCTTCCCCTGTCCCAGGCTGCTCCCAGCCCCAGTGTCCAGCCTGGCCTTGGGCACTGCCAGGGATCCAGGGGCAGCCACAGCTGCTCTGGACAAGGATTATTATTATTATTATTATTATTATTATTACTATTATTATTATAACTATTATTCTGAGCTTGCTGGGGTTTTATTATTAATAAAATCTCTGTGCAAAGCTGTGCAGGAAATCTCTGCTTTCCCAGGACCTGGGATTTTATCTCGTTCTGTGCTTCCACCTGGAAGATCTGTGAGGGGCTGCCAGCCCTGCTGGGTGGGATCACCACGATCCCACAGTTCTGGGAGAGCTGGGGGGGCTCCCCTGGAGAGGAGAAGGCTCCAGGGAGAGCTCAGAGCCCCTTCCAGGGCCTAAAGGGGCTCCAGGAGAGCTGGAGAGGGACTGGGGACAAGGCATGGAGGGCCAGGACACAGGGAATGGCTTCCCACTGCCAGAGGGCAGGGCTGGATGGGATTTTGGGAAGGAATTGTTCCCTGGGAGGGTGGGCAGGCCCTGGCACAGGGTGCCCAAAGCAGCTGTGGCTGCCCCTGGATCCCTGGCAGTGCCCAAGGCCAGGCTGGACACTGGGGCTGGGAGCAGCCTGGGACAGTGGGAGGTGTCCCTGCCCATGGAACTGTATAAGCTTTAAAATCCCTGTATTTGATAACCAAACTCCGATTATTTGGGTATCAATAAAGCAGAAAGTTTGTTTGAAAGTTGTAGATTTTCCCTTCAGTCACAGAAGAAAAAACAAATATCATTTTTCTGAACACCATTTATTGGAGAATCCCACTGAATAAGAAAAGAAAACCTGGGCATTAAAAGCTGAATTATTTGCAGGGTTGAAGCAGGTTCCATAAGGAATATACATTAAATCCCAAAGGGAATATTCTGAATATTTTTACTGGGAGCCTCATGCCCTTAACTCAGTGAAATGATTCCTGCTTTCTAGCCCAGACCAAGACAGAGAAGTTCTGGATGTGTTTCCATGAGGTAAAAATATTCCTGAAATAAAAAGTGTCTCGAAGCTGAAGCCTTGGATATTCCATGTGATCCGGGGAATATTTAATAATGACCTCAAACCCAAACAGAAACAACAACAAAGAAATTTAGCACTTAATTCTCTGCAAATATTGACATTCAAATCTGAAGTTTTTAATGACTTCTTCTGCTTCAAACCTGGAATCTCTCTTTGCTCCAAATGAGGCATAATTAGCACCAAAATAAAAGGTCTTTCTGAAGATATTTGTGTTGAATGTCAATTACGTGAACAAAAGAAAAATATTTTCCTTTCCCAAGCTTATTTTTGTGTCAATCTCCATAAAAAAAAAAAAATCAGGAAAGAGGAGGAACTTGTGTCAATCTCCATAAAAAAAATTAGGAAAGAGGAGGAATTTGTGTCAAGCTATGCAAAAAAAATCAGGAAGAGGAGGAACTTGTGTCAATTTCCATAAAAAAAATTAGGAAAGAGGAGGAATTTGTGTCAAGCTACGCAAAAAAAATCAGGAAGAGGAGGAACTTGTGTCAATCTCCATAAAAAAAAAAAATCAGGAAAGAGGAGGAATTTGGTCATTTTACACAGAAAAAAGTCAGGAAAAAAGAGGTATTTGGCCAATCTATATTAAATTATTAAAACAACACTTAAATTCTTTGTGGATTTATATATCTGTTTCATAGGTGGCATTTTTGGGAATGCAGAACTTGTCCAAGCTGGAGCCCGTGGAAAAGGACAACCCTTGTGGGACCCAGGGCTCAATTCCCAATTCTCCCACCCCTTGTTATGGCCCTCAGCAGCTTCTCTTTCCCTCCCTTTTCCCACGTGGGCCTATTAATTTATGGAGTGCTGGGGAGTCATTTAACGATCCCGATGATGGGAAGAGTGCCACGGAAGGATCCAAGCGGGATTTCCCTGTGGAGGGGTCAGAATGGGGCACTGGGGATGTTTTTCCCGCGGGCTGGGGGAATTCTGTCCCAAGGAATGATCCTGGCAAGGCGATGCTCAGGGAGAGCCCCTTCCCAGAGCCTGGTAGGGAACGCATGGATTCCCTTTGGAATGTTGGCTCCTGACTGGTCCTCGCTGGTTAATGCTGTGCGTGCCTGAGAGAGGGAAAAATCTGATTATTTGTCCATGATATCCATCATTTTATCCACTTGATAAAAGGAAAGCAGGTTTTTCCATTAGGCCGGGCAACAGCTGGAGTTTCCACATGAAAGGGATGAAGCATTATCCCAAAGAAATTGTGGGACCAAAGGACACTAATCAATGCTGAGAACATCAGTAATAAATTATTCACATGTGGGGGAAACCAACTCAGATCTCCAAAAAACCCCAAATCCTCCCGGAGAGCAGCTGGACACAACGACAGCCCTGCCTCACCTGGGAAGCTCCAGGTGAATTCCGTCTCGGAGCATCCAGAGGCAGGACAGGAAGGGCTGCTGGAGCGGATTCTGAGGGATAAATCACCGAGCTGCTCACTTGTTGTGCATTCTCCCTTCACCACACGTTAATTTTTAATGAAAGCCAGTCCTAATGTGAGCCATAAATCCCCACCAGACCCCTCGGGGCTGGATCAGCCCAGGGCAGAGGAGATGGAACCTCTCTGCCATTAGCAGGGAATGTGGGAGCCTTCCCCTTCCCACACCGCCTCCGTTCCTGCCATCTGAAGTTGTGGGAATGTGGGAAGCAAAGCCACTTCCAATCAACCCCGAGGTCACTCCTTATTGTCTTAATTGAATGATGGCTGCTAACGAGGGAGGGTTTTTAGCACTTTTCTGACAGCTGTGGGGCGCTTTCTGTGATTTGGGGTTATCAAAGCAGAGCTGGGATGGGAAATGGGAATGGGAATGGGAATGGGAATGGGAATGGGAATGGGAAATGGAAATGCAATGGGAATGGAAATGGGAATGGGAAACAGAATGGGAACGGGAATGGAGGGAAAGGAATGGTTATCTGAGCTAGGAAAGAGTCAATATTGCTGTTGTATTATATTTTAATATTATTGTATATTATTTATAGATAATATATTATTTATCTATTATCTATACATTGATCTATATTATTTTAATATGTTATTTTATATTTATTGTGGTTATTATATTTTAATATGATATTTTATTATATTTATCACTGAATC
>VZRO01003187.1:6452-35275 GCA_013397915.1 Daphoenositta chrysoptera | reverse complement strand
GCCAGGGCTGGGGCAGCTCTGCAGGTGGGCTCTCACCTGAGCACAGGGGCACAATCCCAATCCCTTTCCTGCTGCCCACGCTGGGGGATTGGCCCAGGGTGTGGGGGGCTCTGGGCTGGGGCAGGTCCAGCTCTCACCACCAACACCCCCAAGGGCTGCTCCATCAGCTCATCCCCAGCTGGATCAATCCCAGGGGGATTCAGGTTGGTTTCCTGGCCAGCAGGGCAGTGCTTTGGGCACGTGCTCAAGCTTAAATATGTGGTTAAGTCCTGCTCATGCCAATGAAATCTAAGCCTGTGCTTAAAGTTGAGCAGTTGATTGAATTGTGGCAATAGTGAGAGGCCTTTGTAGCATTAATTAATGGATCTGAGCTTCTTTTTATGTCTGTGACCCACAGAGAACTGGGCAGCTTCTGTGTGATTTTTAAACATATTCCCAGTTCAATCCAGGATCCAGACACAAATGGTAGCACACATTATATGGATTTATGGCATTCCCCGGAGGATTCTGGGTCAATAAAACACTGAATGGATTACAAAGAGGCCTCTAAAGTGTTTGCTGGAATTTGCAAGGAATGAATGAATGAATGAATGGCTGTTGGGTTTATGACTGGAAAACATCTTTCTATGGATGCTGCAGCTCAGGCTGATTGACATAACCTCACTTTTGCTGTGTTCTGAACAACTGCATTTATTGTACCCAGGCCAGAAGGTGAAAAAGAGAAGGGAAGCAGAATGTTGGAGTGGTGCACTGTTAAAATAGTCTGGAAGATCATACAGGTTTAATGTAAGTGATTAATTAGTATTCAGCATGGTTGCTTTTCCTGCTGTAAATAAATCAGTCTTCCAGCAGGACTGGAGTTATGCAGCCACGTTGGACACGATGCAAGGAGCTTGGGGCTTATCTAAACCTTATCTGAAATTGGGATTTCACAGATTTAATTCAAAAGTGAGCCTGATTTTCCAAACAACCAGAAAAACTCTGGCTGAGCCCCACATGCAGCAGGAGGTTTCATTCCCAGCTGTGTGTGGAGACAACCCAGAGCAGGACACAACAAACAAGGGTTAAAAATGCGAAAAATGAAGTCTCTGTGAGGGATGAGAGGCCACAGGAAGAAACCTCAGCAGTGCCCAACACTGCCCAAAAGCTGAGGGCCATCCTTGGAGCGTGAGTTCCAGGGACCTGGCACTCTATGCCCTCCCAGCCCTTGGATCTGTTGGGAAGAAGGGTTGTGGCATCGCTGGACAATAAGTTTTTGGAGCTGTTCATATCTCAGGATGGAGGAGTTCGAGGAGCAGGAGGGTCAAGCTGCTCCTGGTGAGGAATCTGGTGTCACCCCCGTGTCCCCTCTCTCGTCAGAGGGGATGAGCTTTGCTCCTCCCTGGCTTGGCCATCTGGAGTCACCTGGGGGTGGTTTCAAAGAAGGAGAGCTCAATCCTCTGGGATTTGCTTTCCTGGGGGATGGCCCATCCCACCAACAAAGCAAGAACATCCAGACGTGGATTCCTGCTTGTGTTCAGTTCCAGGTCCTGGCAGCAGCAATTCTTTGCTGTGACTTCACCCTACATTCTTATTTTCCTACCAAATTTCTGTAGGAAAAATTCCAGCAGCTTCAGTCACCTCACATCTCTCAGAAATCAGGAATGTGCTGAGCCCTGGTCACACTCAGCAACCACAAGCTGTGCTCAGGGAATAGCTGCTGTCAGAGTTTGGTATCAGCCCTCAATGGCAGAGCTGTGATAATTAATACATAATGATAATGAGGGGTTAATCAAATTAGCAATGCACCTCCTATGAATGTTTTGCAAGACTGTCTCATCACTTGAACAGCACCTACTGGGTTATTTTGGGGGGTTTTAGAGGACATTTCTCCTCCCTCTACAGGAGCACAGGACTTTTGGTTACTTTGAGGAATTAAGGAGGGAGGAAAAAGGTAACCAAGAATAGCAACAATAACAAATAGAAGGAAAGAGCTGAAAAATCCGTGGTTTTGGTTTTATCAATTTATTTATATCAGCAACAGCAGCAAATCCATGTTCTAGGTCACTTCACTGAATGGAAAACATCCCACAAGGCAGCCAAATTAAATCAAAATTGAGGCTCTACCTGGAGCTAAAATAAAGCACAGAGAGTAGCAATGGCAAGTCCATTAAATTTTAATTAGCTGGTCATTAATGTGTGCCATTCATTTGGGATATTGCATGAAAAGGAAAGCCAAGTATGGGGGGTTGGCTTGATTTTCTTAATGGTCTCCTTCTACACTTCACTCCTTGATTATGATCAGTTCTTTCTAAATTTATGGAGCAATTTATTACCTCAGCGGAGTGGAAATGTCAGGGAATGCAATGCAGGAAAAAGTGGATGCTGTTTTTAAGGAACCAGAGTGTCCTGCATGGTCTCCTGTGAGAGGAGCTCCAAGAGAGCCCCTAATTACTTCCCCAATTAAACCCAACAGAACGGGGCATGCAACCATTTAATCAAAATGGACACACAACACTCCGCTAATTCCATGAAAAGCTCATGGAAATCATCAATTTAGCCCGACCTGATGCAAAGAATGAGACTTCAAACTTCCAGGAAAGGCATCTCCTGGAGTTTATTTGAAGCACCAAAAAAAGGGGGTTGTATTTCCAGTTTAATGGCCGAGGGCACAATGCTACGCTGTGTGTTTGGGCTCGGGAGAGCTCAAAGCAGAACTTCCCTAATTGGAACTGCTCAGATCCCCAGCGTGGAGGTTCATTCCAAGGAATATACCTGCTGCTGGAAAATAGAGCTGCTCCAATTTAATTAGAGAGCAGCCACACTCAGGCTTTGTGATTGGGCCCGTGAATTCCTCCCCGGAGCTGAAACACCAATTTTTAGGAGCAAAGGGAAAGGGAACTGCTTTCAATTTCCGTTTTATTATGCAGTAATGGATCATTTCCAGCCCTGGAAAAATAAAAACCAACCCAAAAATCCAGCCTATACCTGGGGTTAACCCAGTTCCAGCAGGTAATGGAATCTGTTTTCCTTGCTGCAGCCGGAGAATGATTGAGCTCGACGTCTTGATTTTGGGCATGGCAGTGGAGCAGGAAGAAAATCAGCTCCAGGAAAGTGGGGGATGCTTTGAAGTGAAGGGGAAATGCACTTTTCTGGGGCTCTCGGGATAGGGCCAATTAAAGCCTGGGTAGTTTTACACGGCACAGAAAGTCCTGTGCTCGTACCAAGGCCTGAGGAGGGAGAAAACAGCAGGGTTTTGTTGTGTCCATGTTTTTGCTGCACTAAAAGCTGAGGATCCATGAGGATGGATTCACTGATGGCGATGCTGTGCCTGTTTGGAATCACTACTGGTGTCTTTGCCCTGGCTTTTCTCCTGCTCCACTTGGGAATGTGGGAACTTATGGACACATCCCTGAGAGCTGAGAAAGGTGTGGTTACTTTATAAACCTGGACTTTGTCCAGGGAAGTTGTGGACATCCCTGGAAGTGTTTAAGGTGAGGCTGGATGCAGCTTGGAGCAGCCTGGGACAGTGGGAGGTGTCCCTGCCCATGGCAGGGGTGGAATGGGATGATCCTTAAGGTCCCTTCCAACCCAAACCATTCCATGATTCTGTGATTCCCTGAGTTGCTAAAGGGATGTTCCTGCTTCTGACCCTACATTTAGTGGGGTGAAAAAGGGCTCTGATGCCATTTCTGGAGGTCTGTGGGATCTTCCTTCAGTATTCAGAGGCTGGGGAGGCACTGGAACCGTTCTCCCAGAGCAGCTGTGGCTGCCTCATCCCTGGAAGTGTCCAAGGCCAGGCTGGAGCCACTTGGGACAGTGGAAGGTGTCCCTGCCCATGGCAGGGGGTTTGGAATTAAATGATCTTTGAGCTAAAAGATCCTACAAGTGCAGTTCCATTTTATAGATTATTAAAACCATTATTTACTCTTTATTTTATTGACTTGCACATGTTATATGAGATATTCTCTGCCAAGAGCTTTGATAAGTGTCAGGACTCTGAGTCAATTATATCACCTGAAAGAACAAAGTTTGAAAATGTGAAATAAATAGGAATGGAAGACACTTGTCACTATATCAGATTTTGATTATTTTTTGTTAAGTAGTTGGTTTTATCCAAGAACAGGGTGTAAACAAGTGAACCAATTTGTCCAGACAGATGAAAGAATCAAGCTCAGAGTTCTCATCTTAAGAGTTGTCAGTGGATTTATGAAAACTCTGAATTAGATAAAGCAAATTCACATCAGTATAAAGAAAACTTGACCGGGTCATGTAAAACAACAACTGAAGGGACAATTTGTTTCTGAGTAGGTGATGAGGTCATTTCAGCAAATGAGAAAATGGAATAATTGTCCAGCCATCAAATGGCTGAACCCAACAGGAAGAACATTCACCCTTGCTTTTACTGATGGACCAACACTGAACGTTCCCGAATTCATAATAAAGCAACAAATGAACTGCCCTTGTCACCCAGCAGCTTTCCCAGGAACCGTTTTAAAGGATAAAAAATTCAGAGTGACTTCCTCCTGCACATACACAGCTTCAGCTTTTCCTCTGTCCCTCTTTCCTTCTCTCCTTCCTGTAAGCAGGGGAGGCTCAGGGTGGACACCAGCAGGAATTTCCTCATGGAAAGGGAGGTCAGGCCTTGGGAAGAGCTGCCCAGGGAGGTTTGGAGTGCCCATCCCTGGAGGTGTCCCAGGAAGGGCTGGAGGTGGCACTCAGAGCTCTGGGCTGGGGACAAGGTGGGCATCGGGCACAGCTGGGACTGATGGGCTGGGAGGGCTTTTCCAGCCTAAATCCTGGGATTCTGGGCTCACACACTGCCCTGTCAGCAGGCAGGGATGGGAATGCAGGTGTTGATACCTCTGATAAGGAAACCACCTCTTGTGGCTGTGGCTTTATCCTCTGTGTTCATCACACGAGGCTCCCACTGCCTGTTTCCTGTGGCTTTAGGAGTTTTTGGGCACCACAAGTTGGATTGCTCCCAGATTTTGTTCCTGTCTCCTCAGCACCTTTAAGGAGATGTGATGGAGGGTGTCCTTGTGCTACTGTGCTGTTGTCCTGCCCCTGGACACAGGTTTGGGTGAACATGGAAGACCCCTCTCCCCATCCACTCCCTGAATGTTCCACCCACTGGAATTTCCCTGGGAGCACGAGGTCCTAGGGTCCCTCTGGAACGTTAGGTTACGTGTTGGCAAGGGTTGGATGGGATATTGGGAAGGAATTCTTTACTCAGAAGGAGGGGAGGCTCTGGCACAGGGTGCCCAGAGCAGCTGTGGCTGCCCCTGGATCCCTGGCAGTGCCCAAGGCCAGGCTTGGAGCAGCCTGGGACAGTGGAAGGTGTCCCTGCCATGGCAGGAGTGGCACCAGATGATTTTAAGGTCCCTTCCAACCCAAACCATTCTGGGATTCCATAATTCCAAGTCCATTCTGTCTTTTGAATGGTGGCAGGAATTTCTCTGCATCCCCTTGGATCTCTCTGCATCCCTTTGGATCTCTCTGCATCCCCTTGCAGCTCTCAGGGGTGCTTCAACCATCTCCCTGCATGTTTTTCTGTCTTTTCCTGCTGGAAGCAGGAATTTGGCCCACCCAGGCTGTTTGCAGCCCCTCTGAGGGTGTTTGGCTAACAAGATTGTGAAGGAAGTGCTGTTCCTGGTATGTGGGGTCAGGGAATACTGAGCCTGCTGGGATGGTGCCAGAGTCATGCACAGGGCAGAGTAAATCAGTCCTGTCACTCTGGTCCCTTCCACCCGTGGAAAACATCTTCTGGGAATAGCTGGACGCCCCTCAGGGATTGTTTCTGGATTCCCCTCAGGGATTATTCCTGGATGCCCCTCAGGGATTATTTCTGGATTCCCCTCAGGGATCATTCCTGGATGCCCCTCAGGGATTATTCCTGGATGCCCCTCAGGGATTATTTCTGGATTCCCCTCATGGATTATTCCTGGATGCCCCTCAGGGATTATTTCCAGATTCCCCTCAGGGATTATTCCTGGATGCCCCTTAGGGATTATTTCTGGATTCCCCTCAGGGATTATTCCTGGATGCCCCTCAAGGATTATTTCTGGATTCCCCTCAGGGATTATTTCTAGGATCTGGAGGGGCCATTCCAGCACAGGTCCCAGGAGTACAGAAATATCTGGAAGTCAGGAGCCCCCAGTTGTGGCTGGGGATGTGCCCTGAAATTCTTGAGCAGCACAAATGGATCCCTCTGCTGCATTTACAGTGGAAAACCAGGCCCAGGGCCCAGGGGCAAGAGCTACCTCGTGATTTGCTCCTCTTTATTTACTCCTCACAAAATTCCTGGTCAGATTTGGGCTTGTGCCAAGTAGGACTTTTCCCAGAGCAAAGTTGGGACCAGCTGTGGGAAGAGAGTGTGGGGAAGGAGAGGTTTAACCACAGGGATGCAGCACACGGTTCCTCCTCCCCATGGGCCAGGTCCTTGTCCCTGTTTTATGTGATCCCAGCCCAGCCAGGCAGGATCATCCCTGCCTTTGGATGCATTCAGGAAAGGATTAGCTGCTGATCTGCTTGCATGACTGAAAGCAATCACCCTCCTCAAACAAACAAGCAAAACGTTCAGTAATTAAAATAACTTTATTAAGGCTGCAAAGTCAAGGCTCAGAAATTGGCCATTTTCTGACACTTGTGCAACTTTGCTTCGTGGCCTTTCTGTGCTGCCTCATGACAGCCTTCAAAGCTGGTTTTTTTTTTCCCCTGAGCTGCTGTTTCCTCCAGCACAGGATGGGCTGCACACAAATAATGAGGAGCTGAGTTCTGTCCTCGGCCCAACGTGTGATTCCAGGCTGTGCTTGTTGCACAAGCCAGAGCCTGCTCTGCAGATATGGGGTATCAGTTTCCTCACTGCCTTTCCTGTGGTAACAGGGCCTCTGCAGGGGCTCCAAAAAGAGGGGTTTTTAACTCCTTGTGCCCTGCTGGAAGGAGAGGTTGCAACACCCTTGTTTCAAAACACCTCCAAGAACATCAAGTCCAGCCTTTGGCCTATCTCCACAGCTGCAAAACATTTAGAAATTTGAATTTTCCATTTCTAAGAGCCTAAGAGTTTTATTTTTCAGCCTTCTTAATCACTGATACCAACATCCAAGAACAGCCCGAAGTCTGACTGAGGTTCTGAGTTTCAACATTGTGGCAACCACGAGGGCTTAGGTTTGGCCTGCGGAAAATGAGGAATTCATGGCTTGGGATAAATCCTCGGAGCTGACATCAGGCAGAGACCCTGTGGCACAGGCAGCAGCAGAATTGAGCTCCCCCAAGGCAGCAGTGAGGCTTTTCTGCTCCCCTGACTCACTGGCTTCATGTTTTCCAGATGTCTCCAGGCTTTATCCTACCTTACCCCACTGCCTTGGTTCATTCCCAGACTTGTTCACTCAGTTGTTATGGAAAAGATCCAGGAATGAATTTGCCAGGTCTGGACCCCCTGTTCAGCTCAAACTTCTTTTTGGACCTGGAGAGGGCCCCATCCTTCCAACCTCTTGGAATTGAGCAACCTGGATTTCTAATCCAATTTCAAACCCAGACACTCTTGCTCAGACCCAGACACGTCTTACAAAATCAAAGATAAATCGTCTTAATTACAGCAGATAAATGGTCTTAATTACAGCAAACCCTTGTTTTCTCAATGCTTGCATTTGCAATATGGCTATTCCTGGAAGGGGAGAAAATAAAAAGGGATAATTCCCAGAGGTTGGGGGCAGAGATGGGGAGAAGGGAGCTGCTTGTGGTGTGGTTTGAGAGAAGAATGAAGTGCCAAGAGCTGATGAAGAGGGTTCCTCCAGTGGGGTTAATGCAGTGGCCATCAGGAAAACCAGGGAAGAACACCTGGCAGGACTGGGAGTTGGGAAGGACCAGGAAAAACCCTTCCTGGGGCACTCACAGATGTTTAGGAACAGCAGGGAATTCCAGCTGAGGCTCTCGCAGACATTTCAGGGAAGTGGGATCCTGAACTGGCTGCCCCCAGCCACCTCTCCCACCCTTTCCCCTGCACGTTGGGATTTTCAAAGCAATCCCAAATAATCATCGGATGGTTTGGGTTGGAAGAGACCTTAAATATCCTCTAGTTCCAACCCCCTGCCATGGGAACACAACCGGGAAAACCTGGGACTTTTGGAAATATCGTCTTCTGAATATGAAGAACAAGCACAGGGAGGTCCAGGGAGTCACTTTTACCCCCTGGTAAATATTTTTGCATTAGTTCTAAAAATAAAACTGCTTTAGACAGTTACCTAAGCAACCCAGACTCAACAAATCTCCTTGTTACATGAAAATAAAGAAAATTTCCTGCCTGTGGTTTGCTTGCAGCCACCGTTATCTCTTTAATAGACACTGAGCTAAGCAAGAAAAGCAGAATTAAAAAAAGCAGATTTTTATTCTTTTTGCATAACAGAGGACAGGCATTTTCTCTTCTCCAGTGACCTTAGAAGCCTCTGTGTTTTATTAATTGCTGGTTTGCTATTCCTCTGAGGAGAAATAAGTGGAAAATAAGTTTTTGGTGTTTAATATAAGAAAGGAAAATAGTGCTTCAGATTGAAAGCACGGATTCAGCCCAGAGTGGCTAAATTTGCTCTCCCACAATCAGGAACTAAAAGAGAGACCTCACATCCCATTCGTGGCCCAGGCCAGACTCCACAAGGTCATCTGTCCCACTCCAGCTCTTCCTGGTGGCCACTGGAATTTGCTCCTGAGCTTTGCAGAGCTCCTGGCCGGACCAAGGCAACCCCTTTGCAGCAGGAGCAGAATCCCAAACCCTGTGAACCCTGGGATCTGTCAGTCTAAATATGGAGCGGGGCAGTTTGCTGGGAATCATTTCCAGTAAGGGAGGATGTTTCCTCAGCAGTTTTCGAGCTGGCTCTGAGTCAGGCGTTCTCCTGGGAGCCCATTGAAGTGGTCATTAGGGAGGCAGCAAAAAGGCAGGGAGGAATTTCGGAACAAAGATGCTCGTCCTGGATGAAAGAGCTCCGGAGAATCCTCCTGGCCCTTGGCTCTGGGCACGCTTGAGGGGTTTTATTGATGCTGCTGCAAAAGCAGCGCTGAAACCATTCTGTTATTTGTGCATAATTTGAAAGATGCTGCATTGTGCTCGTTCCAGCGGCGGGGTGAAGCACCGGGCTTGTAAAACGCTGGGCTCAACCCAGCCCTAATTAAATGTTTCGAGTCGATTAACACCCTGCATTGCAACACAGCGATCGATGGCGGAGTTACTGAAGGAGTAACGGGAAGGCACAGCCGGAATTTGCTAAGCTAAGTCTTCTCCCAAGCTGAGAGCAGAGGGAATGTGTCCAGCAAAGAGGCTGGGGAACAAAGTAAAGCTTAAGAGACAAAATAAACGTTTCTCCGTCTCTGGTTTTCACCTTTTTGTTTCACCTTTTGGGTTTCAAGGCCGATTTTTGCTGGATTAGTAGTGGTGGAAAGTTTAAAAATAATCAGGCTTTAATCATGCTCTGAATACGTAGATTTCTTGAGGGGACACAGCTGGACACACTGACTTTACTGGGATTATTAATGTAATAAAGCCAAACCTGAGTCACAGCTGAAGAGTAGGATTGGACTGAGCCTAGAACTGGCAGAGGGTGTCACAGGCAGCTGGAATTTGGGTTTCCATTTCAATTTACCCAAATTGTGGCTGCTCCTGACTCTGAAACGCTCCAGCATGAAGGGGAAAGCCTAGGTGACAGATCTTCCATGGGGTTGAGACGTCCCAAAGGCTCTTGTCCTCTCTACAGGTCTCAGGTGGTGCAGGGAGATGAGGATCTGTGGGATGGGCAAAGGGACATGCAGAGAAAATGTAAAATAGGTTTAAATAGGGAGAAATTGTTCCCTGGGAGGGTGGGCAGGCCCTGGCACAGGGTGCCCAGAGCAGCTGTGGCTGCCCCTGGATCCCTGGCAGTGCCCAAGGCCAGGCTGGAGCAACTTGGGATGGTGGAAGGTGTCCCTGAATGAGATCTTTAAGGTCCCTTCCAACCCAAATCATTCCATGATTCCGAAGGCCTCCCTTATTGACCTCTCTGTGCAAGGCTCAGGCTCCAAGCAGGAATTATCATCCTTTGGAGACTGATCCTTATCACTAATGGGATGTGGGATGTTTGCTGGGTGTTTACTGCCCAGCCCGACTGAATCACAACTGCTCTGTGCTTTCCTGAATAAACAGGACCTGTCCTGACTGAACTCATGGCTGAGGGTTGGATCAAATACCTTTGGGATTGTAAATCTGCTTCCTGGGCATGCTGGCCTGGTGTTCCATGGGGGGAAAAGGCCTGGAAAAGTGGCAGAAAGACACAGGGGGGAAGTCCCACAGGGGACAGGACAACAAAAAGGTTGAGTAGATGTTGAATGAATTTTGTGAAAGTAGTTTGCAGTTCAAGTGCTCTGTACTGAAAAATGAATCAGCTCCTTGGGTTTGCTCATGGAGGGCCTTGGAGTAGGGGAGGTGGAGGGAATTCCAGAAAAATTTACATCAGGCAGATACCGCAGAGTTTTCTCTGCCCTCAAAACTGACTTTCCTTGGAAAGCTGGATGTTCCCTACAGGTCTTTGCTCCAAAACCTCCCTTGTGATGATGCTCCCCGGAGTTATTGTTGCTCTAACTCCACATCTTCTTGTCTTTCATGTCCTTCTCCTTCATGCTTAACCCCATAAACTTCTCCTGGCCAGGACATCCTTACCCAAATATGCACAAAAAAGGATTTCTTAAGATTTTACTCTCTAAGCTTCTATTTTAAGCCATTAAACCCAGCCTAGCCTCCCTAAAAACCAATTTTAAGGCCAAACCACCCAGTGCACCTTAAATTATCCCTGCAGCTGAATTTAATAAATAAAGATTTAGCAAAACAAACTTGCTGCTACTTGTTTGGGAAAAAAAAAATTATCCTGCAATGAATTACACATAATTATTGACCCTGGAGTATAAATAATGAAGGTAGGAAGCTTTTAAAATGTACATTATTAAACTGGTAGAATGTTTAGAGCTAGACAGACATCAGTGGTTTAGCAATGAAATGCATATTTATGAATCTCTTCTAAATGGAGATTATTAATCCAAAAATTTCGGTTTTAAGATAATAAAAAAAAAAAAAAACAGATCCAGGAAATGAAATTGTCTTTGAGCTGTGCAATCTTTAATTTAAAATTCTATATTGAATATAAAATTCTATAAAAATAATTTAAAATAAAATAGCCCCCACACACAGCAGCTTCTTTGAGGGCCTGTTCCAGGGGAATGGAAAGCTTTTCCACTTAATCTCCTGCTGGAATTTTCAGCCAAGTGAGTTCAGCTGAAAATTGGAAAATAGGGATGAGAGAAGAGCCTTGAAATAGTTGGGATCTTTGGCTCCAAACCAAGGAAGCTTGAGTATCTCTGGAAAAGGAAAATTTTCCAAGTTTTGTAGAGATTGTGATTCCCTCTGGCTTTTCCCTGGGGAAAGTGATGATGGGAAGGCACAGGAAAAGAAATTGCTTAAGTCTGAGCAGAGGCTTGAGCTCAACGTTGGGACAACTTGGAAAACTGTCCCATGGGAAATGCTGGCAGTGGAGGCACCCAGAGGTTTTGGGTTTAGTTGTCTCCACATTTGAGGTCTTCAAATAAGGCAGGAGATGTTGCCCGGGTGCAGAAGAAGGGAGCTGGAGGTTTCTGGGGTTCTCTGGCAGCTTTTCCCCCTGGAGCCACTGAGGGACTTTCTGGTGACTCTGAATCAGAGAAAGGGGCAGGATTTGGGCCTGGCTTTAACCCTGGCTCCTCTCACAAGCGGCTTCCACCCGTGTGGGGTTGGAAACGCTCCACATCTCTATGGATTGCTGTGCAAAACTTCTCCCAGAGCCTGGAAAATCAGTCCCCTGACACAGGAGAGCATTTCCCTGGATCAACTGGAATATTGAGAATCATGGAATGGTTTGGATTGGAAGGGACCTCAAAGATCATTTAGAGCCAACCCCCTGCCATGGACAATGACATTTTTCACTGTCCCAGGCTGCTCCCAGCCCCAGTGTCCAGCCTGGCCTTGGGCACTGCCAGGGATCCAGGGGCAGCCACAGCTGCTCTGGGCACCCTGTGCCAGGGCCTGCCCACCCTCCCAGGGAACAATTCCTTCCCAAGATCCCACCCAGCCCTGCCCTCTGGCACTGGGAAACCATTTCCCCCCATTCCATCACTCCATGGCCACATAAAATTTCCTTTCCTTTCCTTTCCTTTCCTTTCCTTTCCTTTCCTTTCCTTTCCTTTCCTTTCCTTTCCTTTCCTTTCCTTTCCTTTCCTTTCCTTTCCCCTTTCCTTTCCTTCTGATATTTGAAATGCCCCAAGCACCGATGCCTCCATTGCTCATGCAGGAAAACACAGCGTGGTCCCTCTGAAATTCCCCTCCATTCCAGGAGAGGGAGGCACGGGAGAGGGGATTCCAGCCACCTGCGCCCCATCCCTGGGGAGGGAATTATCCAGGGAAGCTGGAGAAGAGCTGGGATTTGTGTGCAGAGCTCCCGATGGGGCTCCTCGTGTGGCTTCGCTCCGGCAGCTCCTCATTGCTCCATCCCTGGCCGGGATCTGCACGGAGAGCCCCGAGGGAGGAATTCCTTGCTTCACACAGTGGCTCTTAATCAACATTTTGGGAAAGGCAATTACAGGTTCCCAAGCTGTGGAAACCTCTGGCTTTCCCACACTTGGCCCGTGTGGTCATCGGCCGGGGCTCAGCTCTTCCTTTGTGCCAGGGACACTTGACCTCTCCCAGTGTCTGCAAAAGACTGGGAATATTTCACGGATGACCGAGGTGCCAGCCCTGCAGGCACACACACGGACATTTTGCAGCAGGGTTTTCCTAAGGGAATTAGGAATGCAGATTCGCTGGGAGCCAAACTCTATTAGGTTTCTTTTTTTTTTTTTTTTTGGAGGTTTCTGCCTTTTTGTTCCCAGCTTTCCAGCTGAGCCTGTTCCACTCCTGGCACTCGGCTGCATTACTCAGCTTTTGTGCTGCCAGACTGGAATGTCGATGGGAGTAACTCTCAGCCCCCACGAGGTGGGATGGAGAGCCCCATTCCCTCTTCCTGAGGTAAGAAATTTCAGGATACAGCTCAGTTACAGGAAAGGTTATAGGATACGTTGCCTGAGGGGTTGATCTTGCCAATACACAATGTCCTTCCCATTCCTGATTCCCAAGAACAACCTGAACACTGTGGAAAAATCAGGTTTTCCCATTATATTCCCGAGCTCAGTAATATTCCTGCTGCCATTTTTCCAGATGTGCCCTGACTGCTTTGTGCAGTGGAAATCTTCATTATCAGAAGCCAAAATTCCCCTCCCAGCAGCTCTCAAAGGTCACTTATGGGACATTTATATCCTGACCTGTGCTGCTCCAGCCTGGTTGGTGTAACTGGAATAAATCAATCCCTGCTTTTCCTAAGCTGTGGATGCAATCCCACAGCTGTAAAGATATTTATACAAATCCACTTATTTCTATAATTCCTGGGCTGCATCCAAAGCAGGTGGGCAGCAGGAAAGGGATTGGGATTGTGCCCCTGTGCTCAGGTGAGAGCCCACCTGCAGAGCTGCCCCAGCCCTGGGCCCAGCACAGGGAGGACGTGGAGCTGCTGGAGAGAGGCCAGAGGAGGCACCAGGATGAGCAGAGGGATGGAGCAGCTCTGCTGGGAGGAAAGGCTGGGAGAGCTGGGATTGTTCAGCCTGGAGAGGAGAAGCTCTGGGGTGAGCTCAGGGTGGCCTTGCAGGGCCTGAAGGAGCTGCAGGAAACCTGGAGAGAGACAATTTCCAAGGGCTGGAGGGCCAGGACCCAGGGAATGGCTTCCCAGTGCCAGAGGGCAGGGCTGGGTGGGATCTTGGGCAGGAATTGTTCCCTGGGAGGGTGGGCAGGCCCTGGCACAGGGTGCCCAGAGCAGCTGTGGCTGCCCCTGGATCCCTGGCAGTGCCCAAGGCCAGGCTGGACACTGGGGCTGGGAGCAGCCTGGGACAGTGGAAGGGGTCCCTGCCCCTGGCAGGGGTGGAATGAGATCCTTTAAGATCCTTTCCATCCCAAACCATCCCATGATTCCATGACTTCCTACCCTCCCGAGGCTGGACTGCCCTGTGTAAGGCAAACCTGACAACAACCAGAAGTGTGAATTTCATGAAATGAAACTTAAGGTTTGGTCTAAGGGATGAAATACTGGAATTCTTCATCACTTGACAGCTCAAGCGAACAAGTTCCAATGAATTAGTATTTCTTGGTCTGAAGTGTTTTAGTGTTCCAACTAATTTGGAAGGATTTGGGAGAAAATGGCCCCTGAGTCTGGAAAGAAACCCCGGACTGACCTCACCCACGGAATCTGGAGGCTTTCTTGCTGGTTTAAGGTTAAAACAAGGACGAATCTAAAAGAAGTGGCCAGGAAAACTTCAAGCCAAGTTGGTTACAACATATCTGCAACCACAGGAAAATTAGGCCTGTCCTGAGGTTTAATACAGTGGGAGAGCCACTGCCAGGATCTGAATGTAGGGGTTGCTTTCTATCCATGCAAAAAGACTCCAATTAACTGAAACAAGGTAAAAATAAAACACATTATTTAAAGTATCTTTGAATGTGTGACATCCCTGCCGTTTCTGACAGGCACCTCAATTCCAGGATGGGATTTTAGACAAAGCCTGCTGACAGGAAAGTGGTTTTATTGGAGTTTGGGATGTTTGGAAGAGCTCCAGGACTCAGAGATCCTTGGCTCTGTGCAGCCATCCCAGCCTTACCGACTTGGGTCTGGAAAAGCTGCTCCTACAACTTCCAGCAGCCACAGTCCTGCTGTGCCCCTGGATTTATCAGCTGGGAAAATCCCACGTGGCCCATTCCATGCAGGCAGGGAAGGCCTCACAGGATGGGTTTTGATTTCTTTTCACTTTCTTGGGCACTTTGGGCTCCTGCCTGGGGAAACTGGGCTGAGTAAATTTGGCTTTCACTACTGGGTGGTCTAAGGAGCTTCAGTCGTGGAATTGTTCAGCCTGGAGAAGAGAAGGATCCAAGGAGAACTCACTGCAGGCACCAGTGCCTGAAGGAGGCTTCTAAAAAGAAAGGAAAAGGACTTTTTATATAGTGACAGGACAAAGGGGAATAGTTTTAAACTGCCAGAGGGCAGGGCTGGATGGGGTATTGGGAAGGAATTGTTCCCTGGGAGGGTGGGCAGGCCCTGGCACAGGGTGCCCAGAGCAGCTGTGGCTGCCCCTGGATCCCTGGCAGTGCCCAAGGCCAGGCTGGACATTGGGGCTTAGACAATCTTCTGCCAGAGATTCCTCATCACACTTAATCTTGCTTTGTTAAGATGAACTTAAGTTGTATAATTGATGAGAAACAAATTATCACCTTTCCATCATCTTTAAATAACCTGTGTGAGTGTGACCTGTCTGTTCACTCTGCTCCCTGGGACAGGGACAGCACCCAGGGAGCTGGGCCAGGGCAGGCTCAGGCTGGAGAGCAGGGAAAGGCTCTCCCCCAGAGGGTGCTGGCACTGCCCAGGCTCCCCAGGGAATGGGCACGGCCCCGAGGCTGCCAGAGCTCCAGGAGCCTTTGGGCACCGCTGCCAGGGATGCCCAGGCTGGGGCTGGTGGGGGTCTGGGCAGGGCCAGGGCTGGGGCTGGATGACCACTGTGGGTTCCTTCCAGCTCTGGATATTCCATGACTCTGTAATCCTATGATCTAAAACCCAACATAGCTAAAAAACCCCTTTGCTTATGGACAACTGGTCCAAAAAACCTGCTCTGATGGCAATTCCAGGGAATCCCCAGTCTGCACTAAAGCCTCGCTGTGACTCAGGGAGCCACTGAGTCCCTTCCTGAGCAGGGCACGAACTGCAGGCAGCTCCAAAGACTTCTCAGCTGCTCTGTCCTCTGGTTTTTCCCCGTTCTGGGCTGACAGGGGACTTTTCTTCCTCCTCACTGATATCCAGACTTGCTGCCCATTGCCAGAGTGTCTGGATTGGATCTTGGTGCATCATCAAACACTCGCATTCCACTTGTTCAGTCCGGAGAGAGGCTGGAAAAGGATGAGCTGCACCAGTGGGGATTTATTGAGGCAAGATGGAAAGACCTGGGGTGGACAAACAGACTAAAATCTGTCCCTAGGGATCATATCTTGCTCAGCCATTCCCCATGTGCAGCTGTGCATCCTCTTCCCGGCCCTGATCTCTGTGGATGCTCCCCCTTCCCTCCTCCCCCTCGAAGAGAAGTTGTCCCATGTGTCTCCAGCACTGCATGAAGATGAGGAAATCCTCCTCCGTGACCACCAGAAGGGCCTGTGGGAGCTGCCAGAGGCCACAAAACAAGGCAATCTCACCCACTTTGTTGGCAAAGAAACATCTTTTCCCTGACTAAAAACGTCCATGAGAAAGAGTCTAATTTGGAGTTAATAACCCCAAGGTTTTGTGAGAACACAGCAAGAGAAAAGCTCTGGAGTCTCCTGGTCTGGGATATAACAGAGGAGGATTTCCATGAATACTCCAGGGTGTTATTTTCTGCTGCACATGGGGTTTTTTTCTCTGAGCCCGGTCTTTTCCTACAAAACCCAGCGTGTGCTGTGCAGAGGGAAGACAAGACAGAGCAAACCACAGAGGTCATGACTCTGATCCTGCGGGAAGCCGCTCTCCAAACAGAAAATTTAAGGTGAATATCTGCTGTTGACAAACACTCGGTGCATATTTAAGGCCACCACGGTTCCTTGGGTGCCCTTTGTTGGTGTAAATAAACTTCAGCTCGGTTTGTGGCAAACCTCAAATATTTGGCTTCAGGCTCAGCAGAGGATGCAGAGTTATGAATCTGTTCCTGTGCACGGGTTTAACACTGCGCCGATCATGTGGAATCCTTCCCGAAATCCCAAGTTTTTCCAAGGAAAAAATTGATAGAGGGTTAGAGGAGCCTCCTCTAAGGTGGCTCTGCTAAACATCCATCCCGCTCCAAGGAAAATGTCATCACCTCCTCTCCATTCCATCAGTTTTATTAATTTCCATTAGTTTTATTGATTTTACTAATTAATTTAATGATAATTCTGGGAGACAGGGATACAACCCTACAGATGCCAGGTGTGTGCCTTTGCCTGAGGCAGGAGAAGGGGCACATTCCTGGGATTTATCCTGAGTCCACATCCCTACAAAATCCTGCACAGCCTCCTGGAGGGAGTCTGTTTTGATCTCCATCATCTGAGTTTTGGGAGCACAAGGAGCACTCAGGAACAACACCTTTGGAAAGTTCTGAGCTGAGCCAGATGGATCTCGGATTCCTTGACTCTGACCAGCCTGGATTGTGCGAAGCTGGTGGCTGCACTGCTAGAAAATCCTAAATCCCTCAGCACAGGGGGTTCTTTGTCTCCTCTGCTTGGAATTACAAGCAGGAAGAAAGCAGAAGTAGCAGCACAGTTTCACCCTGGCCACTCCAGCTTGGGAATGTTCTTGGGAAAACTCTGGCTCCCTGCAGCTGCAAAGAGGGCAGTGGAAATGGAAATGAATGGGAAAATAGTCCAGAAAAAATATTCAGTGGGTGTGTGGCAGCCACACCTGTGCTCCAATGGACATAAAACCATGGAATTCCAGAGTGGTTTGGGTTGGAAGGGACAACAAAGGTCACGTCATCCCACCCCCTGCCATGGCAGGGACCCCTTCCCCTGTCCCAGGCTGCTCCCAGCCCCAATGTCCAGCCTGGCCTTGGGCACTGCCAGGGATCCAGGGGCAGCCACAGCTGCTCTGGGCACCCTGTGCCAGGGCCTGCCCACCCTCCCAGGGAACAATTCCTTCCCAACGTCCCATCCAGCCCTGCCCTCTGGCACTGGGAAGCCATTCCTGTCACTCCATCCCTTTTAAAAGTCTCTCTCCATATTTCTTGAGCCCTTTGGGGACTCAGCTGAAATTACAACTGTGTAAGCCCCAACTTCGGTTCATCCAGCTCTTTCCAGTCTACTACAGGCATTTGGAATTAAATGAGTTTTCCCAGTGTGTTCCTGAGGTGTTGAAGGTGATGCCTTGAGTGGCTCCCTAGAAACCGAGACTGGACAGGAATAAGGGAATAAAGGTGGGTATTTATTGGAAAGGCCTTCAAAGGTGCACCCTGGAAAGCCAAAGGCTCCAAGCTGGACCCCAAGATGGACAACAAGTCACGAGTTCCCCACACCTTTATAGGTTTGGTCCGTTTGCATATCAGCATAAATTCGCCAATTAAAACTTTAGCTAATGATGTAATTTCCCCTCAGCTTGCCCCCCTTTAGAGGCTTTGGGCCTGGACAGTCTGGGTGTCCTTGGAGAGCAAACCCAGAGAGGTTTTGTTCTGTCTGTCTTGGCACGAGAGAGCAGCAGCTCACAGGCTCCAAGGCCCCTCAGAGTTACACACCAGGCAACTCAGGACTTGGAAAATACAAGAGTTAAAACCTAAGGCAGCAAAGGTGTTGCACATGGCTGAGGGATGTCCCTGCAGCCACTCCAGCTGTGGTGACTCCAGCAGAATTTAACTTGGAGCCAGCACAGCCTTGGGCACATCCCTGTAAACCAAGCCCAGTGAGTTGTGCCTCGTGTGGGGACTCAGTGGCACTCAGAGCTCTGGGCTGGTGACAGGGAGGGCATCGGGCACAGCTGGGACTCGATGATCTTGGAGGGCTTTTCCAGCCTCAATATTTCTGTGAGATTTTGGTCTTGGTCCTTCTGGTCGGGACCAGGCTTCATCCGTGGGGAGATGAGCCAGCATCAGCTGCTGGGCACTTTGGTGGGAAATCTCCCCTCTGGAAGCTCTTCCATGTGACAGAAAATGCTTCAGAGAGAGTGAGAGCGACCCAGAGATCAGGATTTCCAGCAGAATCCCTCAAATTAAAGGTTCATTCCGTGACTCAGAGCATGCTGTTTAAAAAGGGGCAGAAATTGTCTGAGTAGCATGAAACCAAAACCTTCGGCTCAACAAGTTTTGCTGATCCCCTTTCGTTATTTAAGTTCATGTTTTTGGCAACACAATCACAATAAAGCTGAACTCTCCTGTTCTCTGTACAAAAATCCCTTGTTTGGAGCCACATAGATGTTCCTTTCTGCCAGTCGGCTCCACGCTTCATTTCTAATTCCCGATTTTTCTCCTCCCTGGCCGCTTCTGTGCGTCTGTCCCAGGTGGAATTTGCCAGTCCCGGCTGCGGGCTGTGGGTGGTGGCTGTGGGTGGTGGGGGCTGTTCCTGTCAGCGCTTGGCCGCGGTTGTTTCCGAGCTCCAGTTTCTTCCCACCCACATGGACAGACAGGCAGTGCTGGTTGGAATTCCCACAAGGAGCCAGGAAAATGCAGAAGCCTTGGCTTTGGCTCTGGGTTTTAGCAAAGTCCCATCCCAAGAGCGGGGCTGGGAATGGCAGAGTGGTGGGGAAATGGAAGGAAGCGCAAACCCCAGGAGCGGCCGGTACCAGGAAAGCATTTTTAGGAAAAAAAAAGACAAGCTCCTCTTTCAGCTGGCCAAGATTAAAATATCTGGCTCCTTCTCCAGCCCTTTATTGGGAATTCTGTCCCGGACACCTCCAGCTCTCTGTTTGTCCCTGGGAGGGACGAACAGCTGCAGTTTTTGGGAATGCTCTCCTCCCTTCTTTCCTGGCAGGTAGCAGCAGCTCTGGAGCGTTCTGAGGAATCTTTGCACCAACAATGATGACCAAAATCTTCCTGAGGATGACAAATTTTGGCCCTCCTGAGTTTTTGTTGAGGAAACTGCAAAATGTTCAGTAAATGACAGGTTAGATCTGGAGGTGACCCCAAAATTTGCTTTGTTTAGTGGAGCAGATGAGCCACCACTAAACTTGATGGAGCTACAGCATCTTGGAGGCTGAGCCAGAGCACAAAGGAGCCCTGAATTTTAAGAAAAATCAAATTCAGAGCACCACAGGAGGCACAGAAACTGCTGGAGTTCCTGGATGTGATGTAACTCTGCTGGCCCGGCCCATCCTGAGGAGTTTGCTCCTCTGGGATGTGCTGAACCACCAAAATGAACCACAAACCCCAAGAAAATTAAAAAGAACAGCACAAGTTCTCAGAATAGGCATAAATTATCAAAAAAAAGCAAAATCCAAACACTGGCAAGGCAGGAAGAAACCTGCAGGTGGTCCTGGAAGAGGTGATTTGCCAGACTGGGGGTTTGGGCACACCCACATCGATGTCCTCATGGAGAGCAGAAACCCAGCCTCGTAGGAAAAAACAGGATTCAAAGGCAGGGGACGGCAACTCGTGGTTTATGAATTCCAGAAAACTGCAGTTCATTTGAAGAAAATGCAAAAATTCTGGTCATTAAATCTGAGTAAGAGCAAAATTGGTGTTGCCTGGCTCTCAGCAGGGACTGAGAGTGGATTCCAAGGAAAACAAGAGTTCCCATCACCAGGAGTGTGTCCTCCCAGCTTCCAGCAAGGGGTGACTCCTCAAATCCTTGAGCCAGAAGTTGGATCTGCACCGTGGTGTGAAATAATATTGAATGAAGTTTTCTTCATGATTTTTCCAATTCACATTTCTGATATCCAGGGCAATTCCAGGGAGTTCTGCATCTCAATATGGGGAAGATTTGTCTCTTTTTTAATTTGACCTGATGAACACAGACGTGCACATGACCAGGAATGACAAAGATCCTGAGTGAGTCATTCCAATTACTAATCCATTCCAAAAAAATGCCATTCATTTTCTTTTTTTGAGACCTGGTCTTAGCACATGGACAACTTGGAGAACTGGAAGAAGCTTCATAAACCAGCCCTATGTTCTTTCCTAATTTTTGTTTCCCCATAAACAACTGTTGATTCAGTCAGCATTAATTTGGGAATTTTAAAGAGTTGCTTTGAAATTCAGGTTGAAGAGTATTATTTTAATGCTGTAATGAACGTGGCCTGAAGCTGGGAGTGGAGTAAAATCCAAGATTTCACAACATTTTTGTTCCAAAAAACCGGATATAATTAAAATGCTTTCCTTACAAAAACTTCCTGTATCTTACCTATAAATGTTATGATAAACTTATTCTTTGTTTGATTGTCTCAAGACAAAATAATATTAATTATGTTGCAAATAGTTTTATTTTGCTAATTAGCTGTGTGGACTTAATTCCTTATCTTTTACACAGGGAATGGGGAAAGTCAGATGGGCCACAGAATTCCAGATCTTTTTAATGGATTTTATGATGGAGAAGAGAAGGTTGTGTGAGGATCTCAGAGCACCTTCTAATATTTGAAGGGGCTCCAGGGAAGCTGGAGAGGGACAATTCATGAGGAGCTGGAGTGATGGGACAAGGGGGAACAGGTTCAGATTGACAGAGGCAGGGTTGGGTGGGATATTGGGAAGGAATTGTTCCCTCGGAGGGTGGGGAGGGGCTGGGATGGAATTCCCAGAGCAGCTGTGGCTGCCCCTGGATCCCTGGCAGTGCCCAAGGCCAGGCTGGACACTGGGGCTGGGAGCAGCCTGGGACAGTGGGAGGTGTCCCTGCCATGGCAGGGGTGGTACTGGATGACCTCTAAGGTCCTTTCCAGCTCAAACCAGTCTGTGATTCCATGATTTTATTCCAATAGTCACTGATGTATTTAGAAGCTCTTCTTGTCACACTCCTATTCGAAGTCCAACATATTTTAATTTTTCCAAGGACATTTGCATTTCCACTTGTTTAGAAACCTCTCTGGGTCACTGGTGCTGTTTGGCTGGTGGTGCTGCTGGTTTTGTCAGAGTGTTCCTCACACCAGGGCTTTTCCAGGAATTCTGGAGCCTCCAGAGCCTCCGTTCATGGCTGAAGGTGGGAGCAGCACCTGGAGGAACTGAGCAGGGAGGGTTGGGAAGCACAGCCCTGAGGATTGATCAGATCTCTGTGGTTAAACCTCAGGTACCCCCGCTCCAGGGAGGCCCCTCTGCACCCTGCACATGTCACCACTTCAGAGGGCGGGGGAAGCCACAGGCTGAGGAGGACAAACTGTCACCTCAGGAGTCACACGGGAATGGGGCCTGTCCTCCCTGTTCTCCGCACTCAGCAGTTGTGGCTGATAACTTACGGAGATAACGGGCGCGTTCCTGGCCGACTCCAGCAGCTCTGCAGGGTGAAATACCTTTATTAACAAAGCTTTTTCCAAAATTTGAATTACCAAGGTACTAACTGGATATTTTCCTGATTAAAATTCCCATATTTAGGGCATCAGAGGTGCTTTAAATCCCGTTGTGGCACCGCGCTGCCACTGGGTGGGTTATGGGATGTGGTTTTGGTGACATTTCCCTCTTGGGTTCAGCCTTGGAGGAACGAGGTTTCCTGAAGGAAAAATTGAGCAATAAGGTTTTGGATCCTCTGTATGCCAGGACTGGGATGGGATTTCACTGGCACACGTCTCCCATGCAGTGTTGGGCAGGACAGGGAAGGTGGCAGAGGTGCACGAGTGGGATTTACTTGTTCCTTACTCTGCTGAGGCCAGGTTGGACGGAGCTTGGAGCAAGCTGGAATAAGGGAAGGTGTCCCTGCCCATGGCAGATGATCTTTAAGGTCCTTTCCAACGCAAAACACTTTAAGATTTGATGTTTCTAGTCTCTAATCTGAAGATTCAATGTTTCTAATCTCTAATCTGAAGATTTGATGTTTCTAATCTCTGATCTGAAGATTTGATATTTCTCATCTCCACAGTTTCACGTTGTGCAGTGTGAACTGCCCTTGTTTCCTTCCTAACAGACGGGTCCTGTCGTCTAAGAACTGCCCTAAATTCATGACAAATTGAGTTCCATCACCTCTGGGCAGCTTCCCAAGCTTTTCCAGAAAACCAGAGGAAGCTCAGCAGCTCTCTCCCACCCTGTCAGAAAACAAACTGTCTCTTTTCATGGCTTTTGCAGAAAGCAAGTGGACTTTGAGCCACCCCGATGGCAAAGCCAGGTTAAAAACCAAGGATTTCACTCCTTTAATTCTGTTAAAGCTCCTGTTCTACTCACCCAGCCCTTCTGTGTCATTCCAGACAGTTTTCCTGAGGGCCACCTTTCCCTAAGGAGCCAGGAGTGTCACCTACCCGTGACCAGAAGGTCATGAAGACCATGACTGAGGGAGTCACCCTCTTTCACTGCTTTCCTTTCTTGCATTCTCCAGAAGTTTGTCTGGACCCAGAACATAAGAAGATAAAAATTCATTTTTGTAGCTGTGTTTAAGTGGAAAAAACGAGGAATTCAGCTTCTGAGAGGACAGTGGGAACCCCTCTGACTGGGCTCCATCCCTCATCCAAGGCTCTCCAAACATCCCTGTGCCTCATATGCCATGAGCTCATCATCATCCTTCCATCTCAGGACATCCCAGGACACGAATGTGATTGATCCACATAAAGAGAAATCTCGGGGGGTGAATCCCAGTTCTTACTGGTTTGGATTGGCAAACACCCACAGACATAAAATTTTCCAAATAGGACAGGAATTCTTTCCCCTTGAGTGCATTGATGTCCAAATTTAAGCTGTTTTAGCAGTGTCAACTGCCTTGAAGGAAATGAAGTTTCTCCCAAAAATTAAGAAGCCCAAGGTGGAGTTTGCTGCCTCAAAATACCTCAAATCATACAGAAACAGCCAAAGTAGTAACTTTGTATGAGTAATTTGTATTAGAACTTTTATATTTTTGTTTTTTTGGAGAGCACTTCCCATTCTTTGGTTTTTTTGGTTTTTTGGGTTTTTTTTCTTTCTTTGAAATGTTCCTATTGGATCTGGTGGCAGTTTTGTGAAGACAATGATGGAAAATTTTCCTTCTAAAATGTGAGACTCACAACCCAGTAGTGATGATCAAACCTTTCTGTCTCAATAAATTAATTACACTGAGTGCTTATGAGCTGATTTATCCCTTCACAGACTTCCAGGATCATGGAATTGGGGTTGGAAGGGTCCTTCTTGTAGCAAAATGAAGTCCTGAGGGTGTGAGATCCTGAATCCAGAACCCTCCCGGTGAAGGAAAAGAGCTCACAGTTCTTGTCCTGATCTTATTAAAGCTGGTCTAATAAACTATTAATATTCCCCACGCAGATTAATTGCCTGGACTTTATGGGATATAAATTTCCACTTCTTTTTCTGCCAAGTTAATGATACCCTGCAAACGCCAAAATACCTGAACACCAAATTCATCACCTGTAGCATCCAGAAGCAGCCCTGGCCTTCGTATCCCATGAAGTTTCAGGTGATTATTCCAGTTATTTTTCCAGTTCCAGCAATTTTCTCCCTGACAGCTGTCATGCACAAACTTGTCCCTGTTCAGAGAATCATTTCGGGTTGGAAGGGACCTGAAAGCCCATCCAGTGCCACCCCTGCCATGGCAGGGACACCTCCCACTGTCCCAGGCTGCTCCCAGCCCCAGTGTCCAGCCTGGCCTTGGGCACTGCCAGGGATCCAGGGGCAGCCACAGCTGCTCTGGGCACCCTGTGCCAGGGCCTGCCCACCCTCCCAGGGAACAATTCCTTCCCAAAATCCCATCCAAAATACAAAGGGGACAGAAGTTTTGCACAGGTTTTGCACAAAACCAAAAGCAAGTGCTCCACTCTGGAATGTCAGAGCATTTTCTGAGGACCATCCAAGATGCCTTGAGAGGCTCCCTAGAAACAGAGACTGGACAGGAATAAGGGAATAAAGGTTGGTGTTTGTTTGAAAGGCCTTCAAAGGTGCACCCTGGGAGCCAAAGGCTGCATCCAAAAATGGACCCCAAGAAGGACAACAAGTCACGAGTTCCCCACACCTTTATAGGTTTGCTTCATTTGCATATCAGCATAAATTCTCCAATTAAAGCTTCAGTTAATGATGTAATTTCCCCAAGCTCACTTCCCCTTCTAAGATGTTGATTTACACATTTTCAGGCCTGGGACAGCCTGGGTGTCCTTGGAGAGCAGGCCCAGAGAGGTTTGTTATGACCAGAGAGCTGAAGTCAGCAGGGCACAGAAACTTCAGAGTCACACACTGGGCAATACAGGATTCGAAAAATATAAGAGTTAAAACCTGAGGCATCATCCAAGATGAATTCCAGGCCACATTTTTTAATTCCTGTTAAAATAAATGTGGGGTGTATTGCAACAGCTCAGCTGCCACTGGTTCTACGCAGAGGGAACGCCAAACTCCAGCCTATGAGTAAATGATGGAATTTAGGGTAAATATGGCTGTTAAAACAAGTTTTTAAGGTCTGATTCAATTTAGGGGTTTTTTTCCCCTGTTCCAGGCTTGACACAGCACAGGAATAAGGTGGATGTGAGATATCCAAGAAAAAATAGGCAAAGTACCAAGCAGGCAATCGATGAAGGCGATCTATATCTCATTCACATTGTTGAATAAATAATAACTCAGAAGGCCTAAAATTAGATTTGAGGAGAAACCTGAGCTAGTCTGAGCATGGGCTGATGCACAATTCCAGTCTCACTGCTGGACTGGAGAGTCGGGATCTCAGCTGGGACTGGGAGTGGTGCTGGTCTGGCTCCTCCTGGCTGGGCCAGAGATATTTGTGCCAGGGGAAGGAGGGGATGGTGGTCCTGCAAATCCATCACTTCTGGAGAGAATGCAAAGTTTGAGGTGATTTAGGGGATTTTTCTACTTGCAGGAACTGATCTTAATCCTGGACTGGTTTGGGTTGGAAGGGACTTTAAAGATCATCTCATTCCACCCCCTGCCATGGGCAGGGACATGTTCCACTGTCCCAAGTGGCTCAGAGTTCCATTTGGATCCTGAGCTAAAGAAAATAAGGAAAATTAAGATTTGTGGCCAAAAGTCAATAAAACCCCTAAAAATCAGTGCTCTCCTGACAGAGGAGAAGGGTTTGGGTTATGACACTGCAGTAAACTGGAGCTGAAATCCCTGCTCCTGATTCATAGCAGGGCATGGAATTTAATTCCCTCCCCCCTGCAGCCAGGAAGGGATGACTGATGTCTGAAATACTTGGGAATGTTATCTTCAAAGTCTCCAGAATAACAAAGTTCACCTTTGCAACAATGTCCCCTTTATTTTCATTTGTTTGACATGATCTGCTGAGTTTGACCCCAACTCTCAAACAAATTCAGATCCAGGGAGAATGTTTGGTTTTGTTTTTTTTTCCTGAAAATGCCATCTGGTCTACATGGAATATTGAAACCTGAAGTTATCCACGTCCCACATGTCCTACAGAAAGAACTTTTTAAATGCTGACCCACATTGGGGCTTTTATAAATCCTTTTATTGATACTAATCAATAATGATCAAACTTTTGGAGAAAGATCAGTGAGTACAACCATCAATCCCACTTCAATAGAATCGCCCAGAAGGTCAGATCACTTTGTCTCTGTCTGAACGAAGAGGATGGAAAAAATATCTCAGAGGGGAAGGGAACCCTGGAAAATGATGGAGGGATGGATTTAGAATCATGGAATCATGGAATGGTTTAGGTTGGAAGGGACCTTAAAGCCCATCCCATCCCACCCCTGCCATGGCAGGGACACCTCCCACTGTCCCAGGCTGCTCCCAGCCCCAGTGTCCAGCCTGGCCTTGGGCACTGCCAGGGATCCAGGGGCAGCCACAGCTGCTCTGGGCACCCTGTGCCAGGGCCTGCCCACCCTCCCAGGGAACAATTCCTGCCCAATATCCCACCCAGCCCTGCCCTCTGGCACTGGGAAGCCATTCCCTGTGTCCTGGCCCTCCAGCCCTTGGAAATTGTCTCTCTCCAGGTTTCCTGCAGCTCCTTCAGGCCCTGCAAGGCCACCCTGAGCTCACCCCAGAGCTTCTCCTCTCCAGGCTGAACAATCCCAGCTCTCCCAGCCTTTCCTCCCAGCAGAGCTGCTCCATCCCTCTGCTCATCCTGGTGCCTCCTCTGGCCTCTCTCCAGCAGCTCCACGTCCTCCCTGTGCTGGGCCAGGGCTGGGGCAGCTCTGCAGGGGGGGTCTCACCTGAATGACATCCCTTGCTCTGCCTTTTCCCAAAATCCTGAGCTTTTCCCACCTTCTGGCAGCTTTAAATGTTGCTGCTCCTTTTGCCAAACCCGTCACATTTACAAGAATTGTTAATTGCTGAGTTTCCCATAATTTGGATATGCCAATCTGCTTCATCCTGCTTTTCTTTTGGAGTGGGAAAAGCTTCTCAGTGCTGCCTGTGGAGTCAGCAGCTGGACAGAGCTCGCAGGAGGGGCAGCTCCCTGGGCTCTGAGGAAATATTATCGGAAACAACATGTTTTGGGCCAGAAATCTGGGAGAAGGATTAGGAGAAATCAAGGAAAAAGGCTGTGGTTGAGAAAGACTGAAAAGAGGAGACAAAACCCAAAGGAGATCTCAGGGTTTTTAATCAGTTTAGGAGCCAGACTCAATTTCTTGATGGAAAAAGATGGAAATTATTCGTAAGACTGAAAAATTAAAATCCTTTAGGAAGAAGAAACACCTCAAAACATCTTATTTGGTGTCTGGACAGAAACAGGAATTATACAAATAATCAGAAGAGCAGCATCACTCACACAGAGGCAGAGAGAGATGATTTCTAACCAGGTATCTGCTTCCTCTGGCCGAAGGATTTTAGATGGCTTATAATGGATCACTAAAATGTGTGGCACGTTCATTACTGTCAAAATGAGTGGATAACTCTCAAGCAGTGCAGATATTTTATTTATGAGCAAATAAAAGAATTTTATAGCTGCCTATCACTGATCTCCACTGCTGGAATGGAGTAAAATCAATTCAAAGTTCAAACAAACAAACAAAAAAAAAATTTGAGGGAGAGGAAAGGAATTTCTTCTGTTTTGCTTAAAAAAATATTATTTTGGTTCTTCGATTTGTGCTTTGATTTGGAGCTTTTGACTTTGATTCCTGCTTGGATTGAAAGGCAAATTGAAGTGTAGCAGCCAGGCTTTAATAAAGAGATGTGCAGTGTCTCTGATGTATTTGAGGGAACCTTTGCTGCTTGTGGTTTTGTATATGGTTATGGTAAATAACCCTCACGCTGATTTTTGTGGTCTGCCCTTTGCTGTGGGTACCTGACCACCAGAGACTCATTGAACCTAAATAACCCAAACCCATGCCCAGCCTCCAAGTGCCACCATCCCCACAAATCCTGGGAAAACAGGGAATGCCCCCCGGTGAGGAGATGCCTGAATTTGGGCCTGCGTTGAGGGGGAGCGGCCCTGACAAGGCCCGGCCGCCGCCAGCTTTGTTATCCTGGCGGTTGTCACTGCAAAATCCCGCTTTCCCCATGGCTGCCTCCTGCCAGCGCTGCCAATAAATGAGGCCGAGTGGGAGACAGGATGACAGGGCTGCGGCCCCGCCTGGGCCTCGCTGTCCCTCCCGGGGACGAGCCCTGACGGGGGCACTGGACCCGAACCGACGGAGCGGCCCCGCCGCAGCCCCGGGGCCTGCGGGGCTCCCCCGGGCGGGAACCGCGCCTTTCCCCCGGGAATTACTGCTGGGATTGCTGCCCCGGAAAGCAAACTAAAGCAGGCGGTGCAACCCCTCAGAATGTTCGGTTTAACATGCAAAATGTTTGTGGGTTCTGCTGAGGGCTCCTAGATCCTCCCTCATTCATTCCCCTGTAAATATGCTTCATAAAATATATATATTTAGGTACATATGCACCAGTTTGCTCCTCTGGAAAAGCAAATTAAAGCAGGTAGAGAAACCCCCTCAGAATGTTTGGTTTAAGGTGCAAAATGTTTGTGGGTTCTGCTGGGCGCGCCCAGATAAAGATCCTCCCTCATACATTCCCCCTGTAAATATCCGCCATTCAAATATATATTTAGATGTATGCACACCAGTTTTCTCCTCTGGAAAAGCAAATTAAAGCAGGCAGTGAAACCCCCTCAGAATGTTCCGTTTAAGGTGCAAAATGTTTGTGGGTTCTGCTGAGCGCTCCTAGATCCTCCCTCATTCATTCCCCTGTAAATATGCTTCATAAAATATATATATTTAGGTACATACGCACCAGTTTGCTCC
>VZRO01003186.1:257432-298388 GCA_013397915.1 Daphoenositta chrysoptera | reverse complement strand
GCGGGAGCGCGGGCTGCCCCGGGGCTGCTCCGGGGCTGCTCGGCCTGGGGTCAGCGCGCCGCTCCGCTGCGACGGGAGAGGGCACTGCTGGGCCAGCGGGACAGACCCCTCCAGTGTTTCCTGGTTTCCTCCTCGAGTGCAAGGGGAGTATCCGAATTTACCCTGTGCGAGAGCCAGTACAGCGGGTTTATCTTGGGAGCAAACGCCAGCTTGCCTAGGCTGAAAAGCTGAGTTCGTGGTTTCAGAGTCTTTTTTTTTTTCTGTGAAGAGCAGGCGTCTGCTGATGGGGAGAGCTGGGGAACTTGCTGTTAGCCCATGTAAAAGACCCCTCGAGAGCCTTTCACAGCAGGAGGTAGCATTGGGACAACGCCTGAGACCCTGCCATATATTCTGAATTTAACAGCTCATTGATAAAGACATTTCCTGATCCTTTTGTCTGGCAAATCTGGTCCTCTAACTAACCCACGTTAATCCTCTGACTAACCCACGTTAGTCTGGGAAAGCTGGTTTTGAAACTAAAAGTCCTAGTGTACCTGGTATAAGTTGGCTCTACCGACTGTCTTCCTGTCTTAACAGATGTACTGTGCTAAATTTTCCACATACCAGTGAGGAATCTACAAAAGTGAAGGTTATTCATTTGTCAGAGGCTGTTGTGTGTGCTGTGATCATTCCTCAGATGTATACCCACAATAATTGAATGACTTTTTTTCCCCTGGTTTTTTTCTCCTGAAATCTGTTATCGAGAAACCGTCATGTAGCTCGTGAAGCGCTTTGAGTGCTGCCTTCCTGAAGGGAGTAGGGCAGATTTTGCACACCTCAAAGGTCTTTTCATATCTTCTTATGTGAAAGGAAAGAAATAGTGCCAGCCTTTCTGAGCTGGTCCTACCATAACCAAGAGAAAGGCTGGGTAGATTCAGGCTTAATTTGGGTAGTCAGAATACTGAAGTTAGTTAATGTATTTGTAGTTGTTACTTGAGAGGTAAATGAGCGTGCTGACTGCCAAAGATCTGCGGATAGAAGCATTCCTTTCGTGGAGAAAAGTGAAAGGTCACCCCAAGGTGCCTGGAGTGGGTGGATGTGATGTGCAATGTGCTGAGAGCATGCAACAGAAGGAGTTGTGGGTTGTATGTGGGTTTTCCGGGTATGATGGCTGTATGAGTAAGTCTTAATTGAAACTAATGTGATAAAACTGTAGATTGGGAGATCTTACTTGATCCAGTTAGAGCATGTGTTGTCATTGTGGTTTTAAGGTGACAATGTTTGACTGAGATTGACGTAGAAAAGCAGCTGGACTGGTTAGATTGCTGGCTTATGCTGTGATCAAAATATGAATAGATTGGCAAGATTGGCTTTTTTTTCTGCTCTCCTTTTTATGCATCTGTACATTAATTTCTCCAGATTCTTGTCTTTATTTCTGATACTTTAATTGCTTTCTACTGTAGGGTTATTTATAGCTGCCTGTATTACCTAAAGGAAAAATGTAATCAAAAGCAAATAAGCATTTACCATCTGAGGCCTCAATGAACTGCAAAATTAATTTAGTGGACTTTGGTATCTTCACTAGAGTAGTGTATGCTCTATTATCTGAGTTTACTGTAATTAGAGGTTGCATGAGGCAAAATCATGGTGTATATATGGGGCCTGGTTTCAGAGGATCAATAGTATCTGGAGGGAAATGCATTTATTTCTTGTCAAAAGCATTCATAAGTTGTAGCTTTCAGTTATAGTTTGTTCAGTGAAGAAGATTGTGCCTTCACCTGGGAGATGTACATGTGGGAGGGTACAGATCTAAGATTTGTTTCTGTGGGTAAAGTTGCTCTTTTGATAGTGTTCTAATAAATGCTTTTTTTTGTTTTGTTTTGTTTCAGATATCTGTGGAAAGTTTTCTGACTGCAATTCCTGTGTGGATAATAAGACAAATGCAGGAGGCTGCCTGTGGATCAAATGTGACGGTAAGGAGGACTGTGCAGTGCAGATCCTTACTCTGCCAATGTTAAGGAAACTTCCCTGTCTGACCCTTCAGGAGACTCCCGCAGTCACACTGGCATCACCAGAGACTTTCACTGCCAGGACCGAGGCCCCTTGGCAGTGGGTGGCCCCAGTGACCTGACGGGCGCCTGGCTTGGCGCCCTTCACACCCCCTCACACCCAGTCAGACCAGGTTTCCTTACCTGTTCAGCCCCAGGTGTCCCATTCAAGTGTCTTGCTCTATAAAGCAATTTATTCACAGTGCAGTAACACACAAACATCTCGAGCTGGTGCCTCCAAGGAGGACCACCAGCAGAGGAATCCATGGGCTTTTTATACCCTCACAGTCTGTGGGCAAAAGTCTGGGATCATCAGCCCCTGCCATGTCTCTGTGTCCAGTCACCTGGCTGGGCCACAGGTCCCCGTGTCCTTTGTTACGTAAAGGGTCTGCAGATTGCAGCCTTGTGCCTCTCGCACCCCACAGAGCTCAACCTGCAGCTCTCAGTGCAGCTGTTCAGTGAGTTTCCTGCACTGAATGGGTTCCTCAACACCGTGCAGAGCCTCACACCCACCTAGACCTGCTTCATCTGCACTGATTACAACCTAATGAAGCATTAACACAAGTCCGATCTGTCATTCATCTGTCTTCACCTGAGAACTTTACATATTTAACATGTTCAAAATATGCCCAGATTTTTAAGGCTTCTGATTTAAATCTGTGCTTTTGATAAGCTTATGTTTTCCAGGTGGTTCAGAATATTTTTAGAACAAACAAGTCACTTGTGTTTGCTGCTAGGGAGTCACAAGTGGATTCTGAGATGCAGGCAGAGCTCTGTGCTTCAGTCCTTTTTGAGGTTTTGTCATGGTCCTGCTGGTCACAACCACTACTCCTGGACTGAATTGCAATAAGGGAGAGGAATTAATTAAATAAGAGTAGTTAACAGCAGTGTTCATAGAACTGAGAATTGCACCCCACTGAAGGGAGCATGACAGAGCCAAAGAGGCATTAGCTGGTCTCAGTTACAGCCTTGTTTTTCCCATTGGAGGTGAATTGGATGTAAATACATTTAGGTGACCTCTGGTACTCAGTCCTGGAGGAGATGAAGTTGCTGTTGACAAAATACAAAGACTTCCTAAGCAGTCCTCATGTGGATTATTAGTACTTCTTACATGAGGTAGAAACAGAATGGCTTAACTGTAGTAGTGATTTTTGTAGCACTTGATTGTAGATGACCAAGAAAGGTTGTATGTGAAGGCTAAAATGCTTTGGAATTAATGAAATGAATTTTGGATGTAACTTGCCCTTCAAGAAGCTATTTTTCTAGTTCTGCATGTGGTATTGGACCATCAGGAACATAGTGCAAAAACCCAAGAGATCTGTGTAACTTTTTTAAGGGAGAAAGGTATGCAGGCAGTGAATAAGAAACTGATGTCTTCAAAAATTTCAAGGTCAAGGACCAGTTTGAAAAGCTGAAGAAGTTTTGCTTGGATGTAGAATTTTTTAAGACATTAAGATATTTTTTTAATGATGCTACCATAGACATGCAAAATGTTTAACTTGGAAAAATGGTACAAAATAGTAGAAACACTGTTTGATTTTATCAGCTGTGAAGAAAAAACATCAAACTGTACTGGTACAGCAAAATGGTGCATAATCACGTGTTGTAAATATTGCCTAAGTGTTCAGTGGGGAAGTAACTGTAGTGAAAGAAAACACTAAAACATCTTGTATTATTAATATAATACTGAAGTACTGAATATTAAAGGGGCTTTAATGTTATCTTGGCTAGCAGATGGTGTTTAGTTTGTCCTATGAACAACTTATTAGTATTTAGGAACAATGTCTCAAGCACCTTAGATTTCATCTACTGTAAAATATCTTGTGTCTTCTTTTCTGACAGGAAACACAAGCATGTGTGTCAGTGCAAAAGCTACGGAGCATGAGCAATGTGAAATTGAAACACAGTGTTTATGTAAGTGTTTAGATACTCAGCTTTCACGAGGTTTAATGTGAAGCAGTTGTGTTTAGAACTCTTTTGTCTGTTGGCCTTTTGTTGATGTGCCTTCTCCAATTTACATAAGCATGTACAAGTATGTAAATGTGCTGTTTGCTTCCTGTTTAAAGGTATGATATGCGATACTAAAATACACAGTTCCACTGTGCATTCAGTTAACTGCTTACTGTTGCTGTTTCAAGAAGCCTGACGTGTTTTAGTACACACATCTGGCTACCACCTTGGTTTCTTAGATTAAAATAGGTGTTTCCTGTTAGATATAGCATATCCTAAGGAATTTATCAGTGTCTTCAAGGCAGTAAGCTGCATATTGAACAAAAAAAGTCACCTGCTAAGTCATCTGAGACACAGTAAATAGGAAGAGCTTATGAACCATCCAGTTTTAATTGTTAACTAGCACAATTCTTCATGCAATTCTGAAATAAAGGGTCTGGGATATAGAACTGCCTAAGATAAATCCTTCATGCTAGGAATGGGCTCAGTTGCATATCTACTTCAGACTTTCGTGCTTCCTGTGCAAAGCAGTTTTGCAGGATATGAATAATTTAAATATGATCTCAAAATTCACTTTGGTGAAAGCCCCCAGTTTTAGTTTTTCTGAAAGCTGACAAGAAATGGACTTTGAAATAGGGTTTTCTGTTTTTAAGATCTAGAACAGCAAATGAAAAATCTGAATAATCTTGTCTAGATGAATTCAACAGTTCTGCTAAAGAGGCTGGCTCCCACCAACAGAGATGAAGCTTCCATGCTGCTTTGGGCTGTCTTGTGGTGGTGACAGCCAGTCAGAAATAATACCTTTTGACTTGCACTTTTGTGTTGTTTCTAAAATTTTAACAATCACCTCTTAATCAGAAGTGCTGAAAACCATTTTTTAGTGCTTTTGAAAGAGAGCATGCTGTTACCATGCCCTGTTCTGTACTTACGAGGTGTTTCTACAATCTTCTTCTTCTACAAGTGTTTCTACAATCTACAATCCTGTTAAACTTTTGGTGACTTTATCAGGTTGTTGTGTTCAACTTCTGCAAATTCAGGGAAATAAATTGTCAGCCTTAGTAGGGGGTCTTTGAAGGTCTGAGAGAATTCTATACCTTATTGACTCTCAGTTGTTTTGGCTCAACACTGCCTCAAGGGATTGACATGGGAAAAACGTAGGCAGCCTTTTAGGTGGCCTTAAACTACCTAGATGCAAGTGAGAGCCAAGAGGATGTACATTCTGATAAATCCAACCTATCTCTGCAGAAACAGTCAGCTCTGATTTCCCACCATGCTGAATTACATTCAAGATGTAAATAACCACACTTGAATGAGCCTGAGCATTAAAGGCTTCTGGACATCATGCTTTTTCAGCAGGAGGCTTGCTGATGTATCAGTTAAGATAAGCCGTCTATGTGTGATGAACTGATAACACAGTAAGTTGCAGGAGGCTTCACAGTTCTGTGTCCTTGAGAGTTGTGAGGGTTTTTTTTCTGAAGCTGACAGCACTTACATCCAACAACAACTCTCAAAACAGGAGCTGTAGCTAAACTTTCAGATTCTTTAGTGGTTTTCCCTCCGTTCTGATTCAGTTGTCTAACCAACTCTGATTTATAGTTGAACTTGATTGCTCAGGTTCAGTCTCAGTTGCAGTGAGGTTGGGAAGCAGTACTCTGTACCTAGTGTTCTCCTGTGTAAAGCATGCACAGTTTCTGCTTGGACAGTAGGGTTCTTCTCACTCAGGTTTGCTTTGAGGAATCTTGAGTTGCCAGTTGAACACTGGCTTGATTGCACTGCCTGTGACAAGATTTTTCATGTATATATTTTCATGCATTCACTCATGCAATTTTTGATGTTAGTATGGTGGATTCAAAAGCTTTGTAATTTCAAACTAAAACTACAGTAGAACTCAGTGCTGCATGAAATTCCTAAAGCTCTGCCTGCTGATGTTGTTTTGTTGGATTGTCTTTTAGTTAAATACCATCATTAATCTCTCTAATGTAATTCTTTATTTTTTTCATAGCTCCTACGACTTCTCATGCCAGAGCTCCTGCACCCACTTCCAATGCCACTGTAACACCTACCAGTGCCACTGTAAAGCCTACCAGTGCCACCACAGCATCTTCCAATGCCACCACGGAATCTTCCAATACAACCACAGCATCTTCCAATGCCACCACAGCCAGTTCTGCCACCACAGCTCATACTCCTATAGGTAATACAGTAGTACTGAACTCAGAATGGCAGCAAACTAGGGACTGCTGAATAAAATGAAAGACAGGGGCTTCTTCCACAGTTCAGTGTAGTAGATCTGATCTGATGTGCAGAATGCATAAATGGTTCCAAGGTTTGGAAGAAGTGGATTCTAGAAAACTCTTAATTATGTTGGCAGTAAGGATTTTCTCTGTTAAAAATTGGCTCAGTCATAATTGAATTAGTAATTTCTGCTAATGATGAATTCTTAGGAGTTTGGGATTTTTTTGTTTGAAAATTTCTCTGCCAGCTCTACAGTGAAATTCTTAAAAATCATCTAATCTTTAAAAACTTGCTGATTAAGGGAGCTGGGAGGTAACAAGTTGGTACTTGATTAGGCTCAGAGCAGCCTAATGTACAGTAGCTTTGAGTAAACCCACAAATGTTGACACTTGTCCCAGGCACATAGTGGAATACTGCTTAATTTTTAGTAATACTAATCTTCAGGGGAGCGGGGAGAGGTCAGAGACCCAGCTTACGTGGCTTGATAATGAAAGTTCTTAGGAGACAGTTTTGTTTTAGGTGAGTGGTTTTATTCCAGTGATGGCATTCACAGTTAGTGTTTTTAGGACAGGAGAAGAAAGAGTGTGTATCTCCTGTATAGAGGTATTACATTAAGTACTTTTTTAGTACAATTAATAATAACTGATTATAATGTCTGTTTAATTAAAGTCCTTTGCCTTCATGCAGATTCTCAGTTGGCTTGAAGCAGATCTCTTGATTCTTGTTCAAGTACCGGAATTTATATGAGTGCTTGAAAGAAAAGTCCTTTTGTCTGAACAAAGAATCACTGATCTGTGGAGAACCTTGAAATATTTGGATAACAATAGTATGCAAGTTTGAAAATAATCCTTACTGCAGAAACTTGGCTTAATTCCACGCAGCTCACCACCTAAATTGTGTGGGATGCAGTCTGAGGGCAAAGTTTATGCCTGTTAAAGCGAAACAGGAAAAATCATCTGTATAGGAACTTGAGTGCTTGTGAACTTTGCTATTGAAGTTTATGGTGTGTACATACTGTCTTCTCTCAAACAGCTAATGTCACCAATGCAACTACTCATGCTCCTCTGCCTAAAACTACCATTACTTCAGCTACCACAACACCCACTACTGCAGGTAACTGTTACTACTACCATAATTAAAGCATATGATACTTAGAAGTTGGTGTAGCTTTAAAAGTGCTATCTTGAAAGACTCAACAAGTGACAACATGAAAGTAGTATTGGTGTATCTGGTGTTGTCACTTCTAACTTTATGGCAAGTCTAATTTTGTTAAGGTCATGTATGCAAGTAGCAAGGTTATATAGCCTGAGAAATAGAGCTAATTGCTGAGATATAATAAGTCAGAAACATGTTAGTCAAATGAGATCAGCTGGATGATTTTAATAGTGTGGTTTGAGGTCACTTGTTAACTCCTCTGTCTTTAGGAGGTGGTATTTTATTTTATTTTATTTTTATTTATTTATTTTATTTTAGATTTTTGGGGTTTTTTGTTATTTTATTTTATTACTATTTAATTATTTTATTATTATGTTTTTGCAGCATAATAATGGAATGCTTTGTTTTTGTTAAATGAAATTGTGCTACAGTTATGGGAATAAGCTGTAGTATTTTATTTCCAAGTCAGTCTTAAATACGCCATTTCATAAAAAGCTCTCACAAAGTAAAGCTCTTTAGAACTACACATCAGCAGATGGCTGTTACTTCCAGACTTGTATTTGTTGTGACTTCAGCTGGTTTTTTAAGCCTAACTCTTGGGATAAAGTACAGTAGATGGAAGATAACAATTTATTTTAAATTTAAGCAAAAAAAAAAAAAAAACTGAACAAGGAGCAGCAACTGGAAAATGTGTCTTGAATGTGAGCATATCAGTAATGTATTCTATGTAAAGGAGGAAGGCTTTGGCTTTTTGAAGTACAAATAAAAGTCCATCTAGGTATTGCTCAGTATTGAGGTCCAGAGCAGTTTGTCTATAAATAACTCTAGCCTTGTACAAATAGGATTTAATCAGAATTTCAGTGCCACTAATCTAAATGCAGATGCTGGCATGGCTTTACTTTGATTATTTTTTGTTTTCTTATTGGTGTTTTCATGCTTTGAGTAATCCTAATACAAAAAATCCAGCACTAAAATCTGTAAAACTGTTGAGAGCGTTGTGCACTTAAAACTTCTAATTTGGTGTTTAACAGGTTCAGATACTACTGTGGCTCCTGTACCTGTTCCACGCAAATCTACGTTTGATGCTGCGAGTTTCATAGGTGGAATTGTCCTTGTTCTGGGTCTGCAGGCTGTTATTTTCTTCCTGTACAAATTCTGCAGATCTAAAGACCGAAATTACCACACGCTTTAGGACCTGCCCCTTGGTAATGGACTAGTAGCCCAACACCCGTAGTTCACTGAACCAAAATATTTTCTGTTGCTCGTGGAAGACAGCAGTTCATAATATCCTTTAAATCTCTGAAAGAAGACTTTAAATGAATATTTTTGCAACATTATACTTTGCAAGAAGTGATACGAATCTCTTCAACAGGATTACTTGCAATATGCTGCATGGGTTCTAATGGCTGTTTTATTTTCATTTAGTGGCTGCTGATGTGGGACTTCTCTTGATATGCCAAATGTAGAATGTTCAGAGATTCATATTCAGTGGCAACACTGTCCAGTAGACAATCTTAAAATTACTTATTCTGAAGGCTAGTTTAAACAACATCTGATTCAGTATCCCTTCAGTTTTATCAAGATGTGAATTATTGGTGATTGATTTCAGGGAGTGAAATACCATTTATAGTAGCTTATGGCTCTTACAGTGTGTTGCTAGAAAGTTGGACAAAAGTGTAGAATTAGGTAATGTCTTAACAGAATAACATAACCCCTTTTTTTTTTTTTTACACAAGAATAAAAGTTGCCTCATAAAATACTTCATTCCAAACAGAATTCCTATGCCATTTCCAATTAATGTTGAGGGTGGATGTAGGAATAATCCTTCTAATGGGGAAATAAATATTAGTGCCTTAAAGGACTAAATTTCAGTAGGCTGTAAGCATGTCCTAGGTATCTCAAAGTAAAACTTTTAATATTAGCTTTACATAGGCATATAGAATATATGTGAGTTGAGTATTCCAGTTAAAAAATTCCCTAGAACTGTCCCTTAGTGATTTTGTTCTAGAGTGAGGAGTATGGTACAGCAATGTTCAGCTACAAACAGAAGCTTTGACTTGTTTACCTTTTGTTCTGGCCTACAAAGACCAACCGTAAAACTAGTGATATAATTCTGTTCACTCCCTTTATAAAAAGGCAACAACTCACATTTATACTTGAAATACTGATGTTTGGGAAATCCTGATGTTTCTGTTATTCAAACAGTTCTTAAACTCGTTGCAATTGATTTCAGAAGTTCGGGTTGTTGTTTTTTTTCTTTATTACCCTCCTGTGTGTCTGCTTGCTGAAGGAGTGATTAAGGGTCGTTCAGAGGATCTGTTGATTTGATCCTAGTCAGGATTGCTGTAATCCTGGGACTGCAGGCTACACCTTTTTTCTTTCCCCTCCCTGCCTCCTGGCTTCAGGTTTGTGTCACCCTGCAGTGAATTGGTTAAGAAAGTCTGTTCAGCCAAATAGTTTAGTTTTTTTTTTTTTTTTCCCTTGGCTGGATCAGTCATGTGATCTGAGTATCAAAGGGACATCATCTCCAACGCAGACTGACTTGAGCACCTGTGAAAATAAACCCGCAGGAAAAATGGAAGTAGAGATAAAATCAAGTAGTGAAGGTAGCACATAATGCATAGCTTCTGATGATATCCCTCAATAGTTTTAGCATAATCTGTAGTACTGTCTTACTAGCTCTGACTTGACTGGATTTGGCACCCAATACAAAAATAGCATTGATAGCAGATAATAGTCATGGCAGTGGAACTTGAATTATGAAGCAAATTAAGTGCACTTCAGTTGGAAACTTCAAGTGTGCAGTGTTGCTTCCTTGTGTTCGTCTAGTTTGAATGGCATTGTTTGATTGTGCTGCATAGAAAACTCAAATTGCTACAAAATGCAGAGGTTACTCACCAGTACTGTATCTTTGAGTTCATTACCTTTTGGTTTTCTAAACAAAACTAAGACAATCAGCTCAGGTTTATGAAAACAGCAGTGAGCAGCCAGTTTTCAGCAACAGTATGTGTGTGAGTTAGATGGTATATCCTTGGCCTTAGTGTGAAATCACTTAAATCTGTCCTTTCCCTATCTAAGAACTATTTTACTACATTTATTTGTTGAAAAAAAAAATCTGTGAGCTTGTATCCTGTGCTTTGAAGTGAACGAAATATTCTTTTGAAATATGACAGTTTGCCTTCAGCTCAGCAAAGCAAACTATACCTAGTATACAATTTTTGGCCTCAAAGGGCTCTTTTGGGAAACTTGCAGAAAAGTCTTTCAGAACACTTCATAGCATGGAAAACATTGCCACAAAGAAGTTGCTCTGTAAAATGTTGCTGAAATGCTTATTCATGAGCTTTGCTAATCCTGATTTAAGTTGCTGATAAAGTATGCTGGTAAAGCAAACTAAAAATAATGTTTAAAGTGCCTTAAAATTGCTTACTTGTTTGCCTCAAATTTTCTTTAAAAGGGTAGAAGGGATACCTTGCCTTAGTTACTAAATTCGTTGTGGTGCCAGCAATTGCTATTTTCCGAGACTTCAGGAAACCCAGGATCTCTGGCATGTACAAATGCCTATCTGAAAAACTCAAGTTTGTGCTGTACCTATTTAGTCACATTCCGGAGGGCCTGCACTACACACCACTTGCTCATTAGCCTTGCCAGCAAGGTGTAATTCCACAGTTCACAGTTGTGGCTTCAATTGTTTCCCTTTTAGTTGTTTGGTGGAAGGGGAGGCTGGGTTAACCATGTGCTTCACTGCCTCACTGTCGAAAGTAATTACTCCTTTGTGAAGTGGCAATATCAGCTGATCTGTGCTGTGTACTAAGCAAAAAACCTGAAGTAACAACTTGCAGTTTTTCTTGGCCTTGTGTTTTGAAGTGTAAGGTAGCTCATAGATCTGTAGTTATACTTGCCCCTAAATCAGTTTTAGGCACTGAATCGTAGTGACTCTTCAAGTTATCTGGCTTTTTCTTGAAGCCAACTTGTGCAAATATCAAGCTGTTACCTTATGAATGTTCTCTGCAAGTGTATTTTGTCTTCGGTGGAAGAAAGCTGAAGCAGTTGTAATCACAGAACCAAATTGATAAATAAAATCTGTTGAATGGCATTTTACCTGTGAACTTTCTTTAATGTGAGCAATCCCTAGGAGGAATGACTGCTTGCTGAATTGGAGATCAGCTGTTTCCCGTGGCAATTGAGAAATACTAAGGGAAAGAAGAAGAATGCAAAGTTTGTACAGTTAGCTCCCCTAAATACAGTATTAAGTTTGTATTTAACAATACTGATTCCGATTTAGAATTATCTCAAAAAGAATTTTCATTCAGCTCATGTTTTTCTGTATTAGCTGAGCTCTTGTTTCCTACTTTAAGCCGAAGAGGAGCAAAGCATGCATTAAGCATTACACTTGCAACAACCTGTGACGCTTAATACTCCTCTTCCTAACAGCAAAGTTTCTAATACTGAATGTTATGTGGAAGAGGGGCTGCTGTCTGTGCTTGCACAGAGGCTGTTAGAATTTTCATTAACAAGGTATTGCTCTGAGCCTTATTTCTTTTCTGATTGCACAGAACCCATGGGGTGGTTGCAATTGGTAGGGACTTTAAGGATCATCTAGTTTCAACTCCCCTGCCCTGGATAGGGACACCTTCCACTAGACCAGGTTGCTCCAAGGCCAGGTTGGATGTAGCTTTAACATTTCCAGGGATGGGGTATCTACAGCTGCTTGGGGCAACCTCTAGACTCACTCCAGCAGGTCTGATGGATGCAGTACTCCAGGTGGGTTCTCACAAGAGCAGTGTGGAGAGCAAGAATCACCTTCCATGACCTGCTGATCACACTTCCCTTGATGCAGCCCAGGACACAGTTGTTGTTCTGGGCTGTGAGTGCACATTGCCAGCTCGTGTTGGGCTTCTCATTTACCAAAATCTCCCAAGTCCTTCTCAGGGCTGCTGAGAATCCATTCACTGCCCAGCCTGTATTTGTGTTCGGGATTGCATTGACCCAGGTGCAGGACCTTGCAGTCGGCCTTGAACTTCATGAGGTTTGCACAGTCCCACCTCTCAAACCTGCCAGAGTCCGTCTGGGTGACATCCCTGTCCTCCAGCATGTCCACTGCACCACTCAGCTTGGTGTCATTGGCATACTTGGTGAGGGTGCCCTCAGTCCCACTGTCTGTGTCACCAGCAAAGATGTTGAACAGCACTGGTCCCAGTACAGAACCCTCAGGACACCTCTCGTCGCCGGTCTCCCCTTGGATATTGAGCCATTGACTGCAACTCTTGAGTGTGGCCATCCAGCCAATTCCTTATCCAGCCAGTGCTCCGTCTGTCAAATCCATGTCTCTCCAGTTTAGAGACAAGGATGTCATGCAGGACAATGTCAAATACATGGCACAGGTCAAGGTAGGTGATGTCTGTCACTCTTCCTTCATCCACCAATGCTGTAACCCCATTGCGGAAAGCCACCAGATTGGACAGGCATGATTTGCCCTTAGTGAGACTGTGTTGGCTGTCACCAATTGCCTCTTTATTTTCCATCTGTTTTAGCACAGATTCCAGGAGGATCTGCTCCATCTTCTTGCCAGGCACCAAGGTGACACTGACTGGCCTGTAGTTCCTTGGGTCTTCCCTTTTTTGTTTGTTTTTAAACATGGGGTTTCCAGTCAGTGGAAACTAATCTGGACTACCATGACTTCTAAAATATGATGGATCGCAGCTTCATCTGTCAGTTCCCTCAGTCTCCACATGCCAGGGAATTTGTCAGTATTCTTGAGCAAGAGAACAGAGCGTGTGCAGTTCTGTGGTTGCTGACTGACTAAAATGATAACCAGCTCTGGGGGAAGAAACCTCAGTTTCACATCATGACCTTGATGCTTATGTGGGTTGTGTATCAAGTATGAATGTGTATTGACTCAGTCTCATATGATGAGAAATTGCAAAAAATTTAGTCACAGGAAAGGCTGTATGTGAATGAAGGAAACACAGAACTTCCTGATGTTATTAAAATTGCTATGCCTTCCAGAAAATCATCCATCTGCTGCATGCAGTTTAGGACTGAATTCAGTTTTTGTTGCAATGCACCACTGAAAGTGTGTGCACAATGATTAATCCCTATAGTACCAGTCTTGTGTTACTGCTCTTCTTTGAAGACAATCTCCTGTAGGTATAACATATTTTCTAAAAGAGTCTTTGAATTTTGCTATATTGAGTAATACTTCAGGTGCTTTAACAAGATGTGATTACTGGAGACAGCCCTTCCCTTTTTGCTACTGCAGTGGCATATAAGTGCTTCATACTGATACTATTGCTCTACTTCCAAACTGGCATTTGGTTTCTGGAGTGTGCTAAAATGACATTTGATGGCTTCTCCAGTGACAACTGAACTTGGATAGTTATCACCTTGTCCTTCATTTATTGCATACCTTTAAAAGAACTCATGTTATTTGATAGCTGAATCCGCAGCATTCTGAGATTAAAGTGACTTGTTTTGATGTAGCAGCAAGCATGCATGAATTAAAACTTGCTTCAGTAATGGTGAAGGATGTCAACCCTATTCTAGGAATCCTGTATCTCTACATACTGCAGCATTTCTAACACAACTCTGAGCTCTTATGATCAGTGTTTAACCAATGCAATGCTGGTAAGTTTTGCCTGAATTTAATTCTAGGTGTTAGTTATTTATAAAAATAGTGCTTAAGTGTTTGATTATTTGTGTTCAAAAGCATCCAAGCATGTGGATAAAGGCACATAGATTAATATTGTCACTGATCAAAAGCTGCAATACAATTTGATGCATCTCTGAAAGATACTTTGAGTCCTTTATTGGCTAGGCTGTAAAAGCAAGACTTTTTTCCATGCAAGATAAATGCAGATAAACTTATGAACATTTTTCTGTTTTCTTCTAGGTAGTGTAGCATTGTGGAAGAAGCTGCACTTCTTCCCCTTTCTAGGTGGAGGGCAGAGAAGGTGCTAGGGAAGGTCAAGACAACACTTTTGATGAGTCATCTTTAAATAGAGATTAAAGGTTTACTGTACAGGCAGCAGGCTTTGGGGGTGAGAGCACTGCACTGGGCAGGATGTGGTAGGCAAGGGTTGCAATAGGAAAGCAGTTTAAAAAAACTGAAAACACTAGAAACCAATGTTTTTCTCTAAGCACTTAGCCGTGTTTTGCACCACCATGTTCCAAGGTTACCACAATCAAAGGAAGCCTTTTAGTTTTAACTGATGTCCTTGCCTTTTTGTACTGTGCTGCACTGTCTGTGAAGGGAGGACGTGAAGTGCTGCTCTTGCTCAGCAGGAGGATCTGCATGACCCAGTACCTAAAATGGATTAGCAGACTGAATGACTGGAGCTGGTACTGAACACTGCATCCAGATGCACTGAAGTATATGTGCACAGCACTGGAGTATTACTGCCTCTCTTTGATTTATGTGTGAGTTATTCTTCTCTTACTTCAAGGTTGCCAGTTCAGTGGCATTTTCTAAAATGACCTGGAATGATTATAAAATACATTTAGGTTTACTTCTGGACCAGCCTTTGTTGCTGTAGCTACGTGAAGACAGTAGGAAGAGGCTTTTCATTTAGGTATGGTAATATCCTATTTTGCTATTCTCTCCTTCCATCAGCTGGGCACCTGGAAGCATAAGAAACATATAAGAAGTGTCATTAATCATGACATTAAAATTATTAGACCATTGCTAAGTAAATACCTCCTTCTGGCTCCCTTAGTCGATTTTTGGAACTTCTTGTCCCCATTTACTAACAATGCATACGGTCAACTTGCTCTTAAAGAGAAATGTTCAAAGGGATTTGATATACTGTCCACATGAAACCTGCCTGGGTCTATACACAAATCACAGCTTGCAGACTAGCAAAAAATTTGCTCATTCTGCAACCATTTCAGCTTATTATTGATGCCATCATTACTTACTGTCTTTGGTCTTAGAGTGTTTCCTCCTCTGTCATTGCTAGTTCTTGGGTCAAAAGTCAAAGGATATTGCTGGTAATGCTGACAGCTTGTTACCCTGGGGCTGAGCTGCAGAACCTGAAGAGTTACTAACCCAAAGTTAAAGCAGAACTCAAGAAAATGCAAAAGCTGTTGTTTCTGACCTCTAAGAAAAGTGTTAGGGTAAAAGACAAAAGAATGAGCCCCAAGCTGTGAACATTCAGCATAGTACAGTTGAATAACATATTGCTTAGCCTGCAAAAACCAATTCATGGATGATCTCTACAGAAGGCAGGACAAAAGCTTTTTGCAAATAGTTGCATCGACTCACAAAACCTGAAATTTTCTGCAATTTTTGCAGCTTGCCCCATGCCCTTTCAATTCATAGTAATGACCATATCAGGATTCATTCCTGCAGCAGAAGACATCTCAGTGAAGCAGAAGATTCCTGCTGTCCCAAATCTACTTTTCCACAACTGTGTCTTTTCTGGTCCTGTGAAAGCCAAGATTAAAAGGTGTGGAGATTTGTTAAAAGGTGAAGATCTGTTCCCAGTGACACCACATTCCCTAGTGAATGCCAGTCTTCAATTTAATTTCTGAAGAACAGAGATGAAGCCACTTAATGCCAGCCCTTCAACTACCAAGAAAAATCTCCACAGACTCAAAGGCTTTGCTTGCTATCAGCTTTGATGTGATTTAGCCCTGATTAATATCTGTGTGCAATGTGATGTGACTGTTCCACTTCTTCACCCTGTGTAAGCATCTCCCACTAACTTTAGCTAGAAATATGAGGGTGTTTTTGCTGTGTATCTGTAATCCTGCACTTAATATGTTAACTGAGACACTTCTCAGATATGATCCAAAATGTTAGCTGTGGTTAGCTGTTTCTGGCATTATTTCAGGGTGCATGCCCAAGGGACTCTGGTTTTCTGTTGAAGCAGCAGGAGAGCAGTGGCCAGGGCACACAACTACCCAGTCTGGCCAGATGCATCAGGTGTCCACACATTCTGCAGCAGGGGTTTGAGAGGGCTGCCTACACAAACATCACATGAACACAGAAAGAAGAGCAGCAACTGTTCTACACGGCTGAGACAGGCCAGAACCTAGTGCATTGGAGAGGGAAGAAGAGGAATATGTGAAAGTGAAAGGAAAAGGACTGGAGAAAATACCTAGAGGACATGGCTCAGACTGCTAATCTGCAGATTATTCTTACAAACTGGCTGAAGTCTTTGTCTCCCTGGGCAATTCCTGAAGTTGACATGATCTATTTCAAAAACACCTTTGCCTTTACAGTCACAACACAGCTATCGCAAGGAAGAGTTGCCACCCCTATATAGATAGATCTGGCCAAGTTCTATAGGTCAGAAGTTAGGTCAGTGGCACAGTGCAATCAGTTTAACAGAAAAGACAAATTTACATGATGCAAGCCTGGATTGCCTTATCAGAAGTACTAGTGTTAGTGCTTAAAAAAATAGCCATTTAATATTGACTTATTATCTGGAAAATTACTTCTTACACTGTTTGTACTGTGGGACAACAGCTGTGCAAACTTCCTTCTACCTCTTTGAAATGAAAAAAATCAAAACTTCACAGTATCCATTAAGTATTAGACAGGAATAAAAATATCAGAGGTGAAAAGGTAGCTACAATACATTGCAGGATTTTAATACATTTCAGACTATATGTCTATAGTCTGATGGAGCTCCTGTGTTGAGCACAGAGAAGTCCAAGCTCCTCAGACAATTTTTCCAGCTCTGTATCATCTTTAACAATAGTAACTCACTGCAGGAGAAAAAAAAAAAAAACCTGTCACAGCTGCTCTCCTTGTGCTCAGTGGCATCAATGTGACTTACAAGTTTTGCACCTGAAATTTTCCCCTGAACTTGACTGGCTTAAAGCCAGAGGAGCTAAGTATTTTTGTACATTAAGTAAAGGTATCCCCCATTTCTTTATTTTCCCAGATTTGCTTTGTGTCTTGTCTTCAGCAGTGTGCAAATGAGCATTTCTCAGTTTCCTGCAGCAGGAAACTGTAATTCAATTTGTAGTACTTATACTCTTCATAGCATAGAAATGGACCTTGAAAGATCATTGAAGTTTTTTCCTGTTTACTTAACTTACTAGAAATTTAGGTATTGCCCATCAATTTTTCTGCATGCATTTGTCAGACTGACAGTAGGATTTTAATAACACAGAAAAAACGCAGAAACTTCAGAAAGGTAGGAGTAGAAATCCCTAAGCAAGCTTTTAAAACTACATGAATTACATAAGCATTACCTTTAAAAGTTACATAACAAACAGCTGAGGAGAAGAAATTCTGTTAAAAGGTTTAACTTCCAGGTTAATGCAGTTAAGGGCAAGAAAGCTCTCACTGCTATCTTGAGAGCCTCTAAAACAATCCTGCAATAATAGGCATATATCTAACTGAATTACAAGGATACAGCCTTGTTTGACTGCCCCACATGGTTTCTAAGTAAGCTGTGCCAAGAACAGAACCACTACTGAAGCCTGATTTCCTACCACTTGGATCCTTTGTCTCCCAACTGCCTCCCCTCTAAATGCAGCTTCCCTTTTATTTCCCATGATATCCCTACAAAGCAAAAGACAACACAAATTATGGATTAAAGTTATTAACTGGGTGTGTTGTGCTGCTTCAGCAGCTGTGGTGTCAGAAAGCATAGATATGACTTTTGAGTTGTCTGATTTTTCCTAAAGGTTGTTTTTGGTCTGTCTCCTCTACCTAAATGCTTTCATTACAGAGCAGGTCTTCTTCTCTTTTATATTTGGCTTAAGTTGCCTATTCCTTCAAAGGTTAAAGAGGGATTCAGAGACATGGACACGTAACTCACAACCTGTCTTGACCTGCAGTCACATTCCTCTGAGAAACTGCAGCTTCTAGATCATAAACTTGACACTGCAGTTCATCAACCTGTCTCCCAATTTAACCTGCACTCTTGGGTTAACTGCCTTTGTAGGTAAAAGATGGTAAAAGGATTAATGGCAGCAACAAAAATTCATCATCCAAAAGCTCTGCCTCAAATCAGAGGCCTAGATTTAAAGGGAAAGATGTTCTTGTGCACTCATGTGAATGAGTGGCTATCAGTTCTCTCTGGCTGAAATAATCAATAATTACAGCTTTGCTAAACATATGTATAATCCCTCTGAATGCAAAGTACAGCATGAATAGTGCAATTTGACATTCTCATTATTGTTTAATAGGAATCTGGATGTCAGGCATTGCTAGAGGAAGATAAAAACAATAAAGAGGCCTTTTCCTCACTATTCTCTGCAGGTAACTCTAATTAGACAAGGCCATACATCCATTTTCAGGGCATAGGTGTGGGGAAGAAAACAGCAGCTCTTCACTCACCTCTCACACAGACTGTAATTTGCTAACTGAATTTATATTTAAGGCTTGTTAGTGTTAATGACCACATAGGTGCTAGCTGCAGCTGAGACTGTTGTGTGGCAATAAAAGCATGTGCACTGCAGTTACTCTTTTTTGCTGTGCTCTTCTCAAAGGCTGATACAGCTATTGACATCTGTGATCTCTTGAAGGGTTATTTTTTAAACAAAGCAAAACAGTTCAGAGTCCCATCAAAGATAGACACCTATGAAATCAGTGGCCTCGTGTGTCTGCACCAACTGCTGTGGCTGTGTACAAGTCTCTCATATGATTTTGTTAAAAAACCTGCCTGAAGCCTGAGAAATTATTTCCAGCAGAATGGCATTTGTCATCCTGTCGCTGGAAAACAAACAGTTCATGCTTTCACCTTGATGCTTGAAAAGATTGAAGACAGAATATATTTTGCTTGATTTGGAGAAGAGACATTCAGATACACTTAGAAAGCTTTTTTTTTCAATAGACCAAGAAAGCAAGGGTAAAGAGGCTTTTGAGCAAAATTGTCAGTAGATGGATTCATCTAGTTAAAGTCTAATCAAGTGGTTTCCAAACAGTATTTTCTTTTCTGCAGGCTATACTACAAAACAAGCACTGTACATTTCACAGCCAAGAGCCTACTCTACCAGCTGTGCTAAACACAGAGATTGTATTTACTTGGCCAAAACAGTTTTTAAATTGAAGCAGTTAAAGCTCTACAGCACCTTTTACCTGGAGACAATCTTAGGAGTGAATCTGATTTCAGTTACACTAAATCAATGATTAGCTAATGTGCACTAAGACTTAGACTCAATACATCAGTTCAGGACAATGGCATCAGTTTAGTGAAAATTAATGCCGTTTTTGTCGTCTGACTGGATTAAAGCAGTTCCCTTCCCAGTACATTCATTTGGTAGTCCAGAGTTTGGGGAACAGTGTAGTAATGTGTGACAATGTGAAACAATGTGAAACAGAGTAAAGGCAGAGAGTTCATGTCCAGTGCAGAGCAGATAAAGCAAAAGGACAGCAGTCTGTCAGCTCTGCAGTACTGGTGTCAAAGCTCTGCCTGGAAAATGTTGCAGACACTGCAGATGCGGGAACATGGCCCCAGCAGGGAGGCAGTGTCCAAGTGAGGCTCCAAAGTTCCTTGTTTAGCCTGGTGATGAGAATGGCCAGTATGGCAGAGGCCTGGGGCACATCCAAATCCCCCAGAGCCACCGAACCCAGCCAGCTGCTGCTTTAGCTGCACCACTCCCAGCCTCCTCAGCATTGCCAGCATGTTCTGTCTGACACTGCACACCCAATCCCTCTGCCCCAGCAGAATTACACAAATTCTTTGGCAGTTTACCTCTAAAGTATGGAGAATACTGCTCACTTTCTAGAGCAAAGATACTGACCCAGGCTCAACAGGATGGTCCTGAGAAGTATCAGAAAGACAATCACAGAATCAGAAAATACGCAGAGCTGGACGGGACACATCAGTATGCTCGAGTCCAGCTCCTGGCCCTGCACAGAACCATCCCCAAGAGTCACAGCATGTGCCTGGGAGTGTTGTCCAAACATTTCTTGAATTCTGTCAGGCTGGTGCTATGAGTACTTCCCTGGGGAGCCTGTTCCAGTGCCCATCCACCCTCTGGGTGAAGAAACTTTTCCTGATACCCAACCTAAACCTCCCCTGACTCAGCTTCAGGCCATTCCCTTGGGTCCTGTCACTGGTCACCTCAGAGAAGAGATCAGTGTCTGCCCCTTCGCTTCCTCTCATGAGGAAGTTGCAGACTGCAATGGGGTCTCCCCTCAGTCTCCTCTTCTCCAGGATGAACAGACCAAGTGCTGCTTCTTCAGCTGCTCCTCAGACGGCTTCCCCTCAAGGCCCTTCACCTTCTTTGTAGCCTCCTTTGGACACTCTCTAATAGTCTAAAGTCTTTCTTACATTGTGGTGCCTGAAACTGCCCCCAGCACTTGAGGTGAGGCCGCCCCAGTGCAGAGCAGAGTGGGACAATCCCCTCCCTTGCCCAAGCTGGTGATATTTTGCTTGATGCACAAGATGCCACCAACAAGTGCACCATGACCCTAAAGCCCCCAGCAGGCAGTGCCCAGCACAGTGCCAAGGCTCCTGCTGCAAGACATATCAGCACACTTGGATGGCTACAGAGAAGCTCTGAAGTTCAGACACTTGAAGGGACACACTTAGATATGTAGTCAGACAGCGTTAAATCTTGAGACATCTCTTCAGAAATGAAAATATTTCCCTTTTTCAACTCTGCATTATGAGTATATTTGCTGCATTTCTTTCTCGTCTCCTTTTTGGTGAAGATAGTATGTTTTAGAAGGTTTTTCAGCTTCCCTCAAAGAGGCATTTCACTCTCTGCTTTTTCTTCCTTCTCTTCAAGCAGCTTCTCCATGGTTTTAGCTCTCATTGCACAGATTACTTGTCTCTTGGAAGTTCTTGGCTGTTTGTACCTTTCTCTATACTACTTCCGACAGCTTTTGTTTCTAAAACATGCGATTATAAACACTTTGGAGTTAGATTGCTTTCCCCCACTTCCCACACACACCTTTTTGATTTCCTTTTAAACCCTGATGATGGATGCTCAGATGTCATGCCCAGCTGAGCTGAATGAAGAAAGACCCAGTCCCACTTTGTCTTCATTGGTACTGAAGATAATGAAATGTTGGTAAACAAATCTGAATTATCCTAGTATCCAAAAAACCCAGTCAGACCTAAACCCAAAATAAAATCTGGGTTGTGAAAATGGGGAGCACAAGGGAAGGGTAGGGTGAGTTGGGAACAGAATTTATATCATTAATTTATATCATATATCGTGATATAAACAACAGTATTTATATCATTGCTTGTTAGAGAGAGAAACCTCAAAACAACATTCATGTGGAGAACTCATTCAACTGCAAATAAAAAGTTCAGTTGCTTCCAATTTCCTCATTCTGTTGTAATTTGCTTTCTGCAACCAGCCTCTGTTCTGCATGCGAAACTTGTTTTTAAAACAACATATAAAAAGGGAAAGAGGGGGAAAATGAGCACAGCTTTTTCAAACATTGCTGTTTATACAGTTTGTAGAGACAGACAGTATGGCTACATGTTAGAATCTGCACTTCAATCAAATGCAATGGTATTACAAGCCACCCATATCAGGACAAACCCTCCTGTAGAGCCAAGGGTTGTGAAATGAAGCTTGCTATTGGTAAATACCATCATCATAATGGTAAGAAAGGAATTAGGAAGAAAGGAAAGAACCAGAAGCTGACGTCAGAAACCAAAAGAAAACAAAACCAACAAAAGCTGCTGCTAGAGAGATGATAGATGCAATGGGTCTTCTGGAAATAAATTGACAGCTTGTCAGTGAAGAAAACCAATTTATTACTCAAAGGCAACTCCACTCTTCTGAAAAATCTGAACACACAGAATTTAAAGCAGTCACGGCCCAAACATTTTTCACTCGGGAACTCTCTAAGCCTTACTAAGGTTGGAGTTTCATAGACTGATAACCTTAGAATGGCGCAATTGATTTACCAGATGTGATTTTTTAATATCACCTTTACCTTCATTACTGTTGCACTGGAATGAGGAAGTAGGTTTGGCTAATTCATGTTTCCCAAAAAGGCATTTGTTTTTGATGATACTCTGTTAGCCATATTGTCATTGCTTAATCATGTTTTGAAAACATTGTTTTTAATTTCCCCTTTTTCAATTTTCCTGGCCTCAACTTGGAAGCTTCACCTTTCCCTAAGTGCCTTTTAATGCCTGATCTTCTCTCCCAGCATAATTATCCGCAGACTGCATGTCACTCTTCTTTCAGATAGGCTAAACAGATTGAGCCCTCTGCTAGAAAGCACTTCCTGCAGCCCTCAAATAATTTTTGGAACTCTTCTCTGTACTCCCTCATTTTTTTTCTCATGTGTTTTACATAGCACACTCTGAAACCAGCAAAAGTATTTCTGTGTTGTACACAGAGCTACAAACTCCTTTTTACTATATCTGCACTGCTCTCCTTTTCATAAACTTCAAGATTGCCACATCAATCTTTTCCAGTACCACACTACACAGCCAGGCATCTGTCTGCTAAATTCCCTGTCCTGTCCAGGGATGCAGTCACCCAGTTCTGCACAAGCCCTGCTTTCTTCTCATTCTTCATCTAAGCAGGCACTGAAGTACTCCTCAGAGGGATAACCAAGTTACTGAGTTACCTGTGTGATTCTGTACTCCTGCTCTGGCCCGTCTGTTATTCACTGTATGCACCTTATCAAATTCACTAATATTCCTCCCCAGATATGTCATTGGTTATTTTTATAATCTATAATTTTGTATTTATTTCCAAGCCACTGACAAAAATGTATACTGATAGCTCTGCTACCAACCCTTGTAGAAACCCATCAGAAACCAATTAAATTTAATGAACATGATGCATTTTTATATGGAAAAAAAAAATCTAGCTCTCAATCCATTTGGCATTTTAATTGATATGGTGTAATACTGAAATTTAAAATACAAAATTTATGTGCTGCTAACCCACACGGCCCTTCCAAATATATATTACATCTCTAGCATAATGTTTATGTATCTAACGTGTAATTTTATCAGCGGAATGAAATGAGGTTGGTTTGACAAGACTTACTTTCCATAAAGTAGTGTTACCTGGCATTAAGTATATTGCAAGTGAAGGGTGTGCTTTTCAGTCTGACTTTGAGGAATGGGGCACTTCAGCATGTGCAGCCATGTGTAGAAGTGAAAGGCATCTTGCTGGCTTAGTGATATATCCATGAAGATGTTCAGATTGGAAAAAAAAAACACAACCAAAAAAACATGTAATGAATTTCTTCTGGTTTAAAGACAACATCTATGAATGTTTCCTTGAAATTTAATGATTGGGTAGAAGACTAATAACCTCAAGATCTGTAACTTAAGTTTTTAAAAATCTGTGGAATAGAATATTAATTGTGTCTTTTGCACTACTAAACCATACATCCAGCACTGTTGATGACATTTGGTATGTGACTCAAACTTCTTCCCAGATGCTACCAGTTTTTTCCCTAGTTCTCTCTGCCTTGGATGGTGAGAACACTCAAACACATTGTTTCAATGCCATAAAATGCACATCCAGCTTCAGTAACTATTATGTAGTTAGTTTTTAATCCATTTCTCTCCTAGAATAATGCAGGCAAATTCCTCATTAAAGCAAGTGAGATGGAGAGGAGAATTCAGGAACTCTTGAATTCAGATACCAGTTTATGTAGCCATTTCTTTAGCTTGGCAGTGCTTGAGATTTTGCAAGAGCTTTCCTTACAGACATGAGCTGCCTCTGAAATGAAGCAGCATTCAAACACCCTTTTTTGTTTTGAAGGACTTCCTGTAAATAGAAAGCACATAACAGAAACAATATGAGAGCAGTCATTTTCTCTCTTTTATAGAGAAGTGGGTTTCTAAAAAGGTAAATCTCTCAAGAGAGTTTTGAGTAAACTGGGATTGAATTGTTCCTATCTTCTAATAAAAGCTGAACCTTTTTTAAAGCAGAGTGGGGAAGAGGATGGACAAGAGGGGTCCTCTAAAGGGGAAAATATAAGATGATCTTTCCTATGGGTACAACTGCACATCTGTAATTATATTTACATGTCAGCAATTCAAGTTCTTGTGTGCAAATAAGATCAGAGCAATGCAAAACTTGATCTTTCTTATACGTTAGAAAGATTTGTCCATCTACTAATTTGTTTATCCCTCCATTGTCTCTAAAGCAAAAATGTGTGTGATGAAGCTTGTTTTCCTTCCAGGCAGGGTCTTTTTGTTTCTTTTAAACACAAACATAAATGTCTGTGTATATATACATTTTACTATGCCCCGCACAGATTCAGCAGCCCTCTCTCCTTTCCCAGCCATTTGAACCAGAAAAAGCAAGGTCCAGGATCCTCTGCACTTAGAGTGGGGGACAGTGAAATACAAATTTTTAGATCTTTGGGATCATGCCAAAGTCAAACATAAGAAAGCTCTGCCAGAGTGAGATGAGCTAGTTTTTCATTTTAAAAAAGCCAAATTCTCCCAATAGTTTTTCTCAGTTTCAGACTTTTCTTTTAAATCCTGTGACGATAGCTCTAATTTCCTATTTAAATCCACAAATTTGCAATAATTCAATCAATTTTTGACCAAGCTATTTAGTAAAATATTCTCATGATTTAGCATCTCCCTGATACAACTGAACTAATTGTATGCACATCCATTTTATTAGGGTTTAAAATTAACAAGCACACAAAGCCCATTTTGTTTTCACCCTTTTTAAGTTAACAAATGTGATCCATTCTACTTTCCTTTGTTTGACATGTGCAGCTAATTAGCCTCTATAACAATCAATAGCCTGTTTGTTCAATCCTAATCAGCTTCATTTAAAGCAGTGAGGCACTTTTCTTTCTATCCATCTTCACTTTAGTTTAATTTAGTAATTTTTGTCCTTAATCTTGCATTTCTTTAATTAAATTTGTAAAGCTCATGCTGTGTTCTTCTTTGCTTAAGCAGATACCAATTAAAAAAAAAAAAAAATTGCCACCACTTCCCAAACAACAATCTAGTTCATTTTCACTTCATGTCTGCCTGTCCTCTCTTTCATACCTTCTGCTCAGTTATGAAATAGTAAATTTTGATACAATGTCATAATTAATTTTCTGAGTCAACAACAGAATTAGGAATACTATAGGCTACACATACCTCCCAAACTCTTGCTTCAAGCAAGCATCAGAGATTGGTCTCACATTCTTCCCATCTGAAGACTTCCATTATACCCATTGTACAGTGGGGAAAAAATTTAGAATTTTTACCTAAAATCTGCAATTACCAGGAGCTCTTGTAGGCTCACCATTATTCCATAAGCCTCTCCAATCTGACCACGAGTTTTACAAAAAATTAGACATAACAACAGATGAAATGGTAAGGAAATATCATCTTCTCAGCATCTCTGAGCTTAGCAGAGAGCTGTGCCTTCTGAGTGTTTTGCTTCCAACAGTTCAGAGCTTTTAGCTTACACACCAGCTTGCTAAGTCTGATGTTTTCATCCTGCACAAGCTGCAGCTGTTCCTGCTAAAGAAGACATTGGAAAGAGTAGACCCAAAAGGATTATTTCCCCAGGAAGCAACGTGGTTTGGAAGTAAATACAATTGTAAAAGCATGCAACTATTTATATCTCATTTTAACTTTCAAATGCTCAAACTTTGCAGTATAAAGCAGTGCAGCCTTTGGCAATAAATTTCTATTACTGTGTCTCTGAAGAAACAGGAAATGTGAATGGGAAAAAATTGGAGAAATTTAATCCAAAAAAGCAAGTAGTGAAGCCCTCCAAAATGAAGCCCTCTTAATGGTAATGAACACAATTATTCCAAATGGGGATTCTGGTTCACACTATATACATGTACTTGGTCCACCCTAATTACAGTGTCCTTAATAGAAACAAAATTAATGGATTCATGAAAAGTATAGTCATCAGGTTTTCTTCTTCATTGCTCCAAATAGCAGACTTGCCCAGAGGAGCTGGAGATGCCCCAACCCTGGCAGAGCTCAAGGCCAGGTTGGATAAGGCCTTGAGCAACCTGGTCTAGTGGAGGGTGTCCCTTCCCATGGCAGGGGGGATTGGGACTAGATGGTGTTTAAGGTCCCTTCTAACCTCTTAACATTCTATGATTCTATGACTTCCTGCTGAAAACTGTTACAGAGGTTCCAGAAGACTGCCGGAGGTCCTGGCCCTCCTGGCAGAAATGTCTCTGCAGAGAAGCTCTACCATTCAGTGTCCACTTACATTCTTAGCCTTTGTGCCCCATATTAATTTTATCTGCAGTTGGGCTTTGGCCTCCCTAATTTCACCTCTGTGGGTCTGAACTCCAATACTCCACCTCTGTGCCCTGCCCATGTTTCTACTATTTGCAGTCTTCCTTTTTGTGTTTCAGTTCCTCAAAAAGCTCCTTGCTAAGGCAAGCAAGGCCAAATTTCTGCTAAACTCCCTGGTCTTCTTGCATAACAGGGTAGCTGGTTATGAAATCTCCTCAGTTTTATTTAAAAATCAACCAGTTTTCTTCTGCACTTTTCCTTCCTTGGCAGTTTTTCGGGGATTCTGCCTATCAATTCCCTAAGTAAGTCACAGTCCACTCTCCTGAAGTCCCAAGTCCTAACTCTGCAGCATAATTTTGCAACCTTTCTCCTCATCCTGAAATAATTTCACAGTCAATACAGCCTCAGATGGTTTTCCCTGTTTATGAACAGCAGAAGTAGGGATTTACCACAGTTGGCTCCTCTAGCATTTGCTTTTAAGATATTATCACTAATGCTACCTAGGAACCACCTCAGCTTTCACAATGCGCTTTTCCCCTTCCAGTAGATTTCCAGATGAACACCAAGACCTCAAATCAAAACCACTTTTCCTATCCCTCTATAGACAGATCCATCCAATTTGTTCTCTTGACCAGGCAGACTGTCACAGATTCCCCACCGCAGTCATTAATCTTCACTAACACTCCTCCCTCCTCCGACCTTGACTCAGGCTGTCAGTAGTGCATCTCCACACTCACTCACACGCTTTGTGCAGGGAATGAACCCCTTACACAGAATGCAATCCTCACTCCTCTTCCTCCCTGCTGATCCCTCTTAAGCACCCTGCAAGCGCCCCTGACCATGGTGTGCAGCAGCCCACCAAGTTCCCACGGCTCTGCTCAAACCACAGCCCTCTGACTGCACGTGAGCTCCGCACTCTTCGTGTCCGCTGCATCTGCACGCTGTCCCTTCCAAGCAGGGACATGGAGGTCTCCCTGCAGCCTTCTCACACACTGACCTCTTCCATTTCCACTGGTTCCTCGTTTACTTCTGGGTGTCCCCACCTCCCAAGTACATTTGGGGTGATGCAAGCCCTTCTCACTCTGATGGCATTGCAGTTACACCCTGCTTCACAAGCTTCTCTGCTTGAGAGAGCTGCAGACATACTTGCTTTAGACAGATGTACGCAGCCATTATCCATTTGATCTCATTTGTATTCACTGGCTGACTACCATAATTTCAGTACAAATTGAACTTTGCTGAGGAGGAGTATGTTTGACTATAAAAGGAATTGATTTGGAAGTTGCAGCTTGGAAATAACTTTCCAGGCTTTAGTTTATAATTCCCAGAAGATCAGTTTTGGGGGCTCTTTTTCAAAACACAAAGCTGAACGTATTTTTTATTCTAAATAACCACTAGTGTGAAAAAAGATTCTGCCCCCACTCTTTTATGTGACTAGCCTGCACAACAAGAAGAAAAAACACCCATCAACACATTTATCAGGGTCACTGAAACACCACAGTCTCCTTCCCCTGCCTAGAAAAGAGACAATGGCAGTACCTGAAGAGGTTGACATCATGACTGAGTGTGTGTTCACATTTATATTTACTCAAATTCAAGTTTAACCTCTCCAATGTTCACCTGTGTAGAAAGGATGGTGTTGGTTTCAGTCAGAACAGTCTGAAAACAGACTTTTTAGGTTTAGAACAAAATTCAGGTTCTAAGGGCCCAACATTCTTGCACTTGGAGCACAAGCACACAAAGATTTGTGACAGGAAGTCACGAATTAATAGAGACTAGTAATGGATCACCTCCAGCTCTTCACCCAACCCATGTCCCAGGCAGAACACAGTAACAGAAACTTTCTTCAGCGAACTCAACCTGCATATTATCCTTGTCTCTGTTTACTGACACACATATGTATTTCCTTGCTTTGGAAAAATGTTCTTTCAGTGGAGCCAACCTTTTCCTTCAGATCAATCATACTGTTGACTCATCCCTTCTCACTTCACTTGCTGATTTCAAACACTCGTTGCTCACTGCGAAGGCAACAGACATCCGACTTTCCCTGCAATTACAAACAGAACCTGTAAGAGACAGAGTGTGCACATATGGGAAAGCGACGTTCAGAAGATTTCAAAAGTCTCTCAATTACAACCAGATGGTCTTTCTTCTTTACTATCTTCCTAGAATCAAGTTATCAGGAAGACAGAGCAATACTCTTCTTGCTTCTAGGCACTAAAAAAAGTGGAATTTCAATTGTGTCATTTGCAGGTGATCTGCTGGCGGTCCTGGGATGTATGTATTTAATGGAAGTGGCAGCACCATGGTGAAAAATCAGGCTCTCTGGTGAAAACTGGGTTCACTCTTAGAACTGCAACAATAATCACAACATTCCTCAAGTCACTATTGACATTAAGGGGCTCATGTACCATCAAATCAAAAGCCCGAGGATCTGAGGCAGGTAGTTGCTCTATGGTCCCAGTCAGGGCAGTTGTTATAGACTACGTTGAGATGTAGTATGTATATAGTATGTATATTGGGATCTAGTATGTATATGTAGCCCCAAAGAAATCAGTGGACTACTTGAAAACAAAAGCATTGTTAGAGTGAGCAATACAATTATGCAGCAGACATAAAGTTTCCAAGAAAAATAATACAGAATATTACAAGCTGAGGTATATCCAAAATATTCCCTCTGCTGTAACTAAAAAGAGCTTCCATCACTCTCTCTAATGTGGTACCTGTTCCATCAAGAATACATCTCTCTCAGAGACGCTACATTATTTTTCCACCAGACGTTTTTACAAGACGCTTCTAGCAGCAGGAGATAAATGATTCGCATATTCATCCACCTGGCACACTGCAGCAATTTATTCCTTTGAGTGCTACACTTGTGGTGAGTTATAGAGCAGCACAGAAACACTGATGGAGTACCCTCTCTTATTTTGTACTTTTAGATGGACAAAAGTCACAAAAAGGTTCTGCACTAGTGATTCATATTCACCCCGAACTTCTATAACCTGCTCTTTGAGACCAAGATTTTCTTCCTCTAAGTCACTGAGCTGGGCTCTGAGAGCAGTTATTTCCATAATCATCCCATGGCACGGCCCCACAATCTATCACAGCAGAGAAAGTGAATGAGCAAAGCTAGAGATGAGCAAATACCACAGCTTAGGAGTAAACAATCCAGAGCTCTGAATATGCTGTGTGATACCTATCTAATTAGAGCAAGAATATTTTTCTATCTGAGTGGCTTGGTGAAAATAATCCATTGATGATACGGAATAATCCATTTTGTTAATCTCTTTTTGTTGGATAGAAACACTTATTCCCTGGAAGCAGTAGGAAGTTCACGACCGATATTTGAAGGTGGTAACTGTTTGAGTAGGGAGGTTGGACTAGATGACTCACTGTAGTTCTTTCCAACCTTACCCATTTTGTGATTCTGAAATTCTGTGAAATGTGTAAGTTTTATACATAATCTTAAAATGTCTGTTTCTGGTCATCAAGAAAAAGAAGATCTCCTCACTAGTAGGTATGAGAATTGACAGAATGAAATATGTGCTGAAGACAGAGGATCAGAAAGACTGGGGAGCAGGATTAGGAAATCCAATTTTAGGAGAAGATCCTGTGCCTGGTTCTGCTACATCAGTGAGCCTAGCCTCCCATAGCATAATATCCCCTGCCTCCAGAGAAAAAGCTGGAACAACTGTGACCAGGCTTCTTTCAGCAAGCTGTGAGCTAATGCATTTACCAGAACAAATATGCACTTTCTGATAAGCTTGTACATACAGACCATTTAATATATGATAAAAACAATTGTGTGTTCCATTTATTGATATTTGACAATCAGCCTACCCTCAGAAAGGGCACACAGATTAGCACAAATAGGAAGGTATGTGATAGAACTTAAACTGATTTAAAAGATGGTATTGAAATTTCACATATGTAGGTCATTGCTAGTATAAATGTTTGGTTATTCTCATACCACTGAACAGAACTCTCAAGCAGATGAACACAATGCAGGAAAGCTAGAAGTCATTCTTAGCATATTACGTTACTCAGATAAGAAAGAGGCACAACTGCAGACTGTGGGCTCAGCCAACAGCACAGTCTGCTTTCAAGGTTGCCTGGCACCTCTGCATGCCAGATCTAATGCTAATAACTTCACTGGGTTATTGCTGAAATTTTCTCAGGGTTTTTTTGTTTTTTTGGTTTTTTGTGGTTTTTTTTTTGGCTTTTCTTTTGTCTTATAACAAACATTACTAAGAGATTTCTGAAAAATGAATGTTGGGGGAAAATACAGGTATTTTAGCCCTGTTTAAAAATTCTGGTGATCTTGATTCAGAGCAGCACTAGCTTTCATCTGATTTGGGTTTCTCTTTCCAAAATCAGCAAAAAGCTTGTTGAATCCTAACACTCAACTGGAGAAAACAGAACAAACCACAGGTTTCATATATGTTCTTTAGACACTTTTTAGTTTTTCAACTATCTGCCATCCCATTTTAGATGATCATGCCTGAATCTTTCTTGTGGCTTCTAACACCTCCATGGAGCATCTGAGCCTGCTCTCAGTGGCCTCTGTTAATTGCTTTAGGACAGTGAGAAGTGGAACTGGGAGGAGGATGTCTCTTCTGAGGCTGAAGCAGAGTTCAGTGACATTAGGCAGCTGGTGACCATGAGCCACTTCCTTTGAGTACAGCACAGGTGACACAGGGATTTGGGGGTGGTGGGCTAGCAAAGGGGAGGGAGTAGGGGGAGACTCCACTGCCCACAGGCTACAGGAAATACCAAATGACTGCTCCTGTATCTTTCCATCCAGCTGAAAACTCACATGCATTTCTCATTTTCTCTCTCACTTGAGCCTTCTCAAACATATGCAACAGGACAGTGAAATCAGGCAAGAAGGAACACTGCCAAACAGACACTGTACAGAAGAGGATATAGGAGAGAAAAAAAAAAGTAAAAAGTATGAGAAAATGCACCAAAAAAAAACTGATAAGAAGCCCAGAGAAGAACTGAAACCATGTAGTTGGTAATAAGGCCAGATTAGAATGGGAGCCCAAGAATGAAATTAAAAGTGCAGGTGTTGAACACTGCTGTGCAAACATCCTTGAAACCCAAGCAGTTCTCTCCCTAGTGCAGGTTTCTGTAGAAGCTGACATGCCCATAGCAATGGAGTGTGTGTTGATGGAGCCCTGTCTCCAAGTCAGCTAACAGATTACATGGATGTCATGATTCCACAAAATAGCATTTCTGATTTATTGGCTGAGTTTACTTCTTTTCAAAATTCCACCCACACAGAGTAGCAATTCTGAAACACACAACTGAAGCTGCAAACTCAGGGGCTCAGAATTCAAGGGGAGTTGGTTCTGCAGACATAATGCAGAATACCTTGTACTGACCCTGCAGTGCCTGACCCACTTTTGTTTTCTGTCTCAGTCAATCACAGGATTGAGTTGCTCTGGGAAAATGCCTTGTGAAGGAAGAGACCCGGCAGTAGAACTTCAAGTTAGAAGGTTACCAGTGCATCATCCATTGTGAGCATGAACCACAGAGCAGCAGGCCACTACTTCTGCTTTCAAGTTATCTTTGTTTCACCAGTCCTTCTAGCATGACTAAGCAACAGCCCCAGAGCCTCCGTGCCTTCATTCTCCAAGGCTGTTACCTGTTGTGATAGTGAGCAACGCGGAGTCCTCCGGTGGGTGCAAAGGAGAGCCCTTTATTGAAAAAACCTGGCCTTTCTAAGCACTTAGCCAGTTATCAGTTTACATAGTTTTAAAGCACAACAAACATAATTCAACCAACCACCACGCACCACGATGTGAGCATGCCATGGTCACGCAGCATGGTTTTTTACTCCTAATTCAGCTGTGTCTCTTTCCCACAGTCCTTCTCTATTTAGCCGAAGTAACAGCCCTGAGCCACGATTTTACAAAGGCAACAAGGCCTTCATGCAGCAGTCATCATGGGTCTGTACAGTGGGACTCTGTCCCAGCTGAGACCACTCAGTGCTACCACTCGATGGAACATCTCCACCAACCTGTGTCAGAGCTGTGTCACTTGGGCTGCCACCTTCTTCCACTGCGTGCAGCTCTGGAAGCAAAGCACAAAGATACACAGAGACTGTGCTTGTGCAGCCTAGCTCCCCTTCAACAACTTCCCAGCCAGACAGCTTGGCTTTAATTTTTGCTTAGCAACTACCTCCCACCCAGAGAAACCACCTTCTCCTCTTCTCAGAGAGTAGGATCAATGCTCTGAGCATATGTGTTCTTTTTGGTAAATGATGCTGCTGTGGAAGAATGTTTTCTAAATCATGGAGTGGGTCTCAAAGTTGCTGCACTCTCTGGCCACGATGTCACAGCCCAGTACAGTGAGACACTGCTGTAAATGACTTTTTAAAAAAATAACTGAGGAAAACAAAATAAGAAATCCTGTGGGTGGCCTGAGTCACAAGGGTTGCTATATACAGCATACATCAAAATGAAATATGGTCACTTTATTGTAAATAAAGTGCTTCTGCAATACCAAAATGAAGCAAAATCAAATCATTCAATGTAAAAGTTTGTGCCCAACCTACAATTTCACTGAACTAATGGAAAACAGATTTGTCTTTTTTTTGACTGGTTCTAGCTGCAACTGTATAATATTGTTTTTTCCATCTGAAGCTAAAAGAAAATTTTCAGTAGATAAATTAAATCACCAGCACAGAAACTGCCTGGATTGCAGTTGGGCCCCAACATCCCGTCTCTCACTGAAAAATGTGGTTTGTGGTTTTTACTAGAAGTGATCATATTTTCCTAAATTTTGTTTTTCCAATTTTCCTGAAATAAACTAGTTTTGCTTCCTAACATCATGACTGACCCCTGATTTACAAATGACTCAGGAAGAACAGTTCCCACTACTGATTCTGTGAATAAAGTCCTGTAATCCTGCATTGCAGTTGTATATAAACCTCCAGCCCTAACTCATCTACACATTATGACAGTCCTGAGAGCTGAAATAAACCTGTCAGAAGGCAGCTGGGCACTGCCCAAGTTTGCTGCCAATGCTGCTATTACAAACCAACATAATCTACATCTAAGCTCATAAGCTTAAGAAATGTGTTTCTCTTTTAGGTCACTGATTGACAAGAGCTTTAAGAAATAAAGCTGTAAACATGATTTAACTGTAGCTTAGCTAGAAATGCAGAGTATGTACCTCTGTATCTGATTCTTGGTGGTATCCATCAACCTTTGAACAACTGTTTCAACTATCTGTGCGTGTACAACTGAGAAATTTTCTTGCTTTACCCTGTGTTTCCAGAGCTCTGCGGGGACAGAGGTAGAAAACAAAAGAAAAAAAAAAACAGAATAAAACCACACATCAGTGGGTATCACTGCCATAAAATATTGATCCTTCAGTAATCCCTGGGATTTGACACTGGGTATGCTTTATAGCTTAGTGCTTCTCAGCTTTCCTAAAATGTTTACAGCAAAAAGTAAATGTCATTGCAAACAGTTTGCAAAGCCTGTGTTGGGCAGCAATATCAAATTCATTCTGGTATCAAAGCCAAAATGCAATTTCGTTACAGACCAGTTCTGTCAATAATGACCTGGCCCACAGTTGTATATTGGAGTTCTCAGTAAATATTGAGAAAAGAATATGGCTTTTGTTTGGAACTGAGCATTTATGTACACTAATTATTGCTTCCTGCAACCACAACCAGTAGCAGTAGGGCACATTTTTCTTACCTTTTACTTCCTCTTTTTCTTTGTTTTACTATTTGTGTCCATGAATACTCAAATTGTCCACGTCCATGCAGTAATTGTGTCAGCATAACATATCTAAAATAATAAGAATCCTGACATTTAAATTGCTCTGCTAGGCCTGGAATATTAACACTCCAACACATAGGAGTAGAGAAGCAATTTCCTATCAGTCCAATTCAGCCTGCCTGCAAACTCCAGTGGGGAGCTGAGAGCAAATGCTTTCACACACAGGACAAGGCTTTGCTGCCTTTATGCATCAGAGGTACTTTCCCCACACAAGAATTGAGCTCCCATATTCCCCAGAGAGGGTATCTTAATTCTCCTTACCAGTGGGGAGAGCTACTCTTCTCTGGCTCTTTCAGATGTCACTAGAGTCTTCTCCTGATTAATTTTCTTTTGCACATCATGTATCATGTGGATTTTTGGGCTTTCCAGAAGCTTTTGAAGCTGGAATCAAGATTAATACTTAGCTTTTACTATATCTCTATGCTGCTTATAAAGCAACTTGCTAGAAAAATGTAGCAGACTAAACCAAAGCAATTCTCTTGCCATTCTTCTCTAAAATACTGAATTTTCCAATAGAATATCAAGGTTAATATTATTTGTGGGTGACTGTATGCCTAGTGCTGTGCCACAAACACTCTGGACAGGGGCAGGTTCCACTGTTGCTTTGGGCTCTCCCAGGGGCTCCATGCAACAGAGGTGACAATGCAGTGCCTCTGGGTCACTCACATCTGCTAGACCTCCCCCCGTGAAAACCCCCATGGGCCCCTGCTGAACTTAAAAACTCTTCTTCCATGCCTGTCTGACTGTGGCTTTCATAGAGGGACACAGGGTATCTGCACTAGAATCACTGAGATGTGGGTATTTCACACATTCTCTCTCAAAATTACTGTGTTTGCATTTACTGACCTTGGACCTTGATTTTCCTTTGTCTTCCCCTGCCCCGGTTCCCAGTCCATGCAGAATGTGGTTAAGTCTCAGCTCACTGCATCAGCCCCACTTGACCTACAAGCAGGACAGTCCTGTCTCTCCTTTGCTGGTCTAGCTTTACCACATAGTTCAGTCTCTCCAAGTTTATAATAATACAAAACTAAAACTGAGGTGAAGAAACCAAGGGGTCAAGCACATGAAACAGGGAGATTTGGCCACTGGTAAGAACATGTCTGTTGATCCAATAGACCAAGAGGCTCCGTCCAACTCCTATCCCTGCTTTCCCTGGTATCTGATCATGGCTTTGCTAAGTGCTTCTGAGTGCCAAGGCAGACAATCATTGTGCTCTTGGAAACGGAGGAGCCATTAGCAAGCCATATCCCTCATTGCAGTTTATTGCTTTAATCATGCAGCATTTTAAACACTTGGTGGCATGACATGAAGGGCAGCACAGAGAGGGAATTAGAGAGTTCTTATCTGTGAAAGGAGACGGGTGGGGATTTGGAGGAGAGAAACAGCAGGATTTTTGGATGCAGTGCATTTAGCAGATCGCCTGCTGTGAAAGAGCAGAGCGCTGCCCAAACATTGCTCCCTCCACAAATTGCTCCTCAGCACCAGCCATGTGCTGGCCACCTCATCCTCAGGAAAACACTGGTTTTACTGCTCTGCTTAGGGTTAGGGTTACATTTAGGGTTGAAAAAACCACAAAGCCTAGAGCTCCAGGGACACTGCAACTACAAAACGCATGCTAAAAGCAGCACAGCACTGCCTCAGCATTGCTCTGTCCACACCTTTCTTCTTAGAACCAGCCATGTTCTGGCCACCTCAGCCTCAGGAAAAGGCTGCTTTTACTGCTTCTCTTAGGGTTAGGGTTACGCTTAGGGTTAGGATCCAAGAACCACCAAGAACTAGAGCTCCAGGGGCAGTGCAACTACAATAGGCACGCCAAGGGCAGCGCGGTATCGCCCCAACATTGCTCTCTCCACACCTTTCTGCTTGGAACAAGCCTCAGCCAAAGGCTGCTTTTACTGCTCCACTTAGGGTTAGAGTTAAGAAAACCACAAAACCTAGAGCTCCAGGGACAATGCAACTACAAAAGGCACACCAAGGGGAGCACACCACTGCCCCAACATTGCTCTCTCCTGTCTTGGCTTAAAAGACAGATGTCTGCCAAGGAAGGCGGGAACCTTCCTGAAATGGAAAATATGACCCCCTTCCCTCCAAATTATTATAGTGATGAATTTATGGGGCTTTCAGGCAAAGATATATGAAAAGGAATAACAGTTCTTTACTAGTATATATCCGTATGAGAAGACAAACAAACAAAAACAACAGCAGCAACAAGAAGCAGAGCCAGACACGTGGCAGCAGCCGCCTCTGGGCCGCAGACCCTTTCCCCTTGGGTGCAGTTCCGCTCACGGCCGGCAGGGGCGCTGCTGGCTCCCGGCCGGGCAGGGTGGTGCGATGGTTCCAGCAGGGGGCGCAGTGGCGCGAGCTCAGCCGCCTCACGCCACGCGGTAATGGCGACTCAGCCGATAGGGGAGAAAGGGAGCGTGGCTCTCTTTGCAAACTCACGGGGAGCAGCCGGTCTCAGTGCCACTCCACGTAGTTAAATGGGCTGCAGGAGGAACCTCAGAGTGGCGGCTGGAACAGCAGAGGTGAGCAGACCCCCGGGGGCAGATCGAATTGTAGCACTAAGCCCGAATTTTCAGCAGAAGCAGCGGGGGTCCTGGCGGACACAGGGCGTGAGGCTGAAGTGTAGCAAAATCCCCAAAGCAGAGGCAGAGGACAGCGGGGCTGAGCGTGGGGTTGCTCCTTGGCACACCTCACATGCGATGGCAGGTCCCGTCGGGCTACTACACACAGGGAACAGCCCAGCAGGTGAGGGTGTGCTCCTGGCTTCCAGGTCCTGGCACAGCATGCACCAGTTCTAGGCTCCCATGCGGCAGAGGAGCAGAGAAGCAACCTGGCAAGGCCTAGTCACAGTGCCCAAGGGAAAAAAACAACAAAGAGGGAAAGAGAAAATTAAATGGGCTGCAGGAGGAGAGGATCTCCAGTCAGACGCACCGTGCTGCGTGGCAGCTGTGTCAATCACCCACTGTGGGAAGGAAGAGCCACCCCTGCCTCCCTACCCCCGCAGGATCCTGGGCTGCCCCTTACCCATCTTGATATTCTTGGAGCTGGGGGAGAGGAGGCAGTGACCATTCCGGACACAAAAACAAAACTAAAATTGTTATGGGATACAAGCCATCCCCAAGACACCTCTACACCTTGCTCCTTGGCACCAGCCATGTGCTGGCCACCTCAGCCTCAGGAAAAGGCTGCTTTTACTACTCCGCTTAGGGTTAGGGTTACACTTAGGATTACGGTTGAAAAAACCACAAAGCCTAGAGTTCCGGGGACTCTCTGCCAGCCACAAAGGACAAAGCTTTGGTCCTCTTGAGTTTTAGGTAGAAATGAAAGTAAATGGAAATGAAGAGACCTTAAGGTTAAATGTCACATGTGAGTAAACCAAAACCTAGCCACCTAAATATTTCCTGTTTTCCAAATGATTTCCCAGCCCACCAGTTTGTACAGTATTGTGCCTGTCCTGTGCACACTGAAAGTTTAGGCTAGGCCCTTTTGACCTCTTGAATTATTTCCGCAGAAATATGTGAGGTAGGGAACAGGAGGGATGAGGTGCCTGGTGGGCCCTGGCATTGTGGGAGGTGGGGGAAAGGACTGTGGGGGGAAGACTGGTTGGCTGTGTCTGTTTGAGTAAATATAAACACTGAAGAAAGCAGTTGTAAGAGACACTGGGGAAGCAGTTTCTTATCCAGAAACTGTGACACTAGATGGAACAGTGACAGCTGGGAGTGATACCCTGAGCCTCAACAAAACCCAGTGGCTGAACTTGGTCTGGGATCCTCAGTGCCATCCAAGCAAGGTCTTATTTGGTCTCGGGGAGCAGCTGTGGCCCAAGAAGCAAAAATATTTGCTACTTTGGTGTGTTTACTTACGGACAGTAATCTGAAAGGTTTTATTTGTGCCTTTGTCTTGTCTGCAGGCTGCTCTCAGAGTTCCCCACCTAAGCCTAGAAATGGTTGATGCATTTTACCACATGGTTTCATATATTCTGACTTTTGCTCTGTTAGGAAATTCCCCAAACTGCTTTTGTGTCTTAAATCCGGAGCCTCTGACCCCAGACTGGGGAGTGCCAAGAGGATTGATAAGTAACCAATACTGAGTGCTTAAGGCAGATGGTTGCAGGTGCAAAAGAGTGTAAAATGCTGATGGTGAAAAAGGGAAAAAAGGAGAAGAGGAGATTGATGTCAAGTGAGGAATAAAGTCAAGATGAAATTTCATCCTTTTTCTTTTCTTTTTCCTTCTGCATTTTACTTGTGGAAGGCTGGTGTGTTTCCAGAGCATGTCCACCGCATCACAGATCTGTCATGATCTCACAGCAAAGCAATGCACCCACCAGACTTGGGAGGTCTGCTCCTGCAGGGAACAGAAAACGTGGTCCAAAAATTGCTCCTCCACCTTTAGCAAGTGCCTGTTAAACCATCTGGTCAGCCTATGATGACTTTCTCTTTACTAGAAGATTTAAAATGGCAGGCTGGGGTTACTCTAGTAAATCTGTCATTTCCTTTCCTTTCCAAAGGGTGAAACAGCAGAGGTGTGTGTCATCCTGCATGGAGACAGATAGTACTGGTTTCCCCAAGAGCTTTGGCTTGTTATTCAGGTCAAACTACTGCAGGGCTGGGATTTGCCTGCCTTTCCTTTAGTAGCTAGTAGGGAGGTGGTGTGTAACTACTGGCATCTCCCCACTGGTTTGGTACCTCTGCTGTCACTGGACACCTTTGCTGGACACTCTTACAATGACACCTTCAGCTAAAATGTGTTCATTGTGAGTGGGATGAAAGCCCCTTTGGAGGTGCCTAAGATTGCAGGAGTCCAATTAAACTGAGAATTAGGCAACCAAAGTCACGTGAGATAATCCTGTCCCAAGTACTGAAGTGCTCTTGGTATTTTGCTTTTCAGTCCCTGGAGTATTCCCACAAAATAATGAGTTGGGATTTCAAAACATGGCATGTTATGCATACCACCTCCTCTGTGGATGTGAGTGCTGCATGCCTGGACTGTCTTCCTGTCACCAGGAAATGCCCCTGTTCATACATCCATACATTTGGTGCTGCTCATATACAACTAAGGAGTAAAAAGTTTCCCTGCACAGCTTTCCTTTTGTCCTGCATCTGTTAAAAAATGAAAAATTTATTACAACAATTTGATAAAAATAATAAATTCTTCAATAACTGGTGAAAATATATAAAAGACCAGCTTGCTCTTTTAATGTCTCCAAATTTTATCCTTTATGTATTTTTCTTTTTATGTCAGTAAGATTTTTATTATCAGTTCTGAATTTATCTTCTTGAATTTTCATTTTGGAAGGAAGAAAGGAGTCAGTGAATCATAAATACTTGTTACAACTTTTATTTTACTACTGTGCTTATGAATGTTTGATTTTTGAAGTGCACTTATTTTCTTTGACAAAAAGCCCTTCCTGTTCTGTGGTGTGTGCTCATTGTGCCATCAAGTGCATATCAGTAACTTCATTTGTATATGACTGAGAAAGCTCACATAAATTAGCATGCATAATGAGCTCTGAAACAATCAAAAAGGCTGAGCTCAATGATCAGTGAGAAACCACATAACCAGATGTAGGAGGAATATTATGTGTAATGTATTTCAATTTCAGACACATCTAATGTATGCCTAGTTGCTACAGTTTTAAAACAGAAAATATGGACAGTGATAGAATCCTCAGTGCTCTGCTGTCTCTGTAACACATTTTGTACAGAGTTTTACTCTGTTGCTTATGACCAAGAGATCTTTTTGGTTGCTGCTGCTGAGGAGTAATTTCCCTCTCCTCCAAATCAGACCATTTAACTTCCCTGAATGATGGCAGGCTCTTCAGTCTGACAGGGGGAACATTGGGTTTCTATAACAGGTAGTTCTGAGTTAAATCATTCTGCCAGGGCTGTCTTGGGAGGCCATCAAGCCCTGTGCACACACTTCCTAAAAGCACCAAATAAGAGCAGGTGCTCTTGTAAGGGTAATGACTTGCAGAGACCCATTGCTTTGAGAAGCTTTTGCTAATCTTAGAGGGAATAAAAAACTTCAGAGCCTCAGTAGGAAAATATTCGCTACCTTGCAGGATTGAGCTACAATAGTATTTTATTAAAAAACTGGTGGCAATTTTGTCCCTCTCATCCCTAATCAGGTAGTATCTAGTTTAGGTCTTTGGAGTAAGTAAAATGCCATCTCTCGACATGATTCTGCTTGTGTCTGACTAACCTAATCTTAATATGACAGTCAGTAGGATTTACCACCATCCTTGCTGGGATTTTATAATGATTAACTTTTTAATGGGTGTATTGGTTTGGCACAGCCTGGTTTTAGGTAGCAGGGTGCCACAGAGATGGCTCCTGTGAGGAAGCTGCTGGAAGCTTCCCACCATGTCCGGCAGAGCCAATCTCTGATGGCTCTGAAGATGGACATGCTGCTGGCCAAACCTGGGCCAATGAGAGAAGCTGATAACACCTCTGTGATGACATATTTAAGAAGAAAATCAAAACAAAGTGGCAAGATTTTGGGGTTCTAGTCAGAGAAGAGGAGGAGGTGAGAACACGTGAGGGGAAACAACATGGTGACACCAAGGTCAGTGAAGAAGGAGGGGGAGGAGGTGCTCCAGGCGCCGGAGCCAAGATTCCTCTGCAGGCCGTGGTGATGATCATGTGCCTCTGCAGCCCATGGGTCCAC
>VZRO01003186.1:226669-257158 GCA_013397915.1 Daphoenositta chrysoptera | reverse complement strand
GGTGGGAAGGAGGGAGGGGCTGGGGGGGTGGAAGGTGTTCTAAGGGCTTATTTTACTTCTCATTATCCTCCTCTGATTCTGTTAGCAATAAATTCACTTCGCAACTTAAGCTGAGCCTGTTTCGCCCTTGAAGTGTTTCTCCTGGTCCTTATCTCACTCATGAAGCCTTTGTTAATGTTTTTTCCCCTTTTCCCTCCTCTGCCCAGCTGTGGCAGGGGAGGGTGAACAAGCAGCTCTTGTGGGTGCCTGGCCTTGGGCCAGTGTCAAACCACGACAATGGGAAAGGCTAATGAAAGAATCACTCTTTTGAGTTGCTTGCAACTTTTCATTACTGTGCCTTTTTTCCCTGACTTTACTACATCCTCATAATTCTCCACCTGCCACAATCTATTCTTAAAGCCTGGTTTTGTAATGTTGAGGGGCTTGTAAACACATTCTTCTTCTGCATCACAGGGGAAGATGAAAAATTGAGGAAGTCCTGAAGTACAAAACCTCTGGAGGAAAAACAAGTTTACAAAACTGACGTATTTTTATGTGCAGCTTCTGACACCTTACCTGATAAACTTACTCTTCTTGAGATTGCAGGGACTGAACTTCAAGACATATAGAAAATTATTACAGCTTCCAGAATCCACTGGATCTCAGCAGATTGTCCCAGCTGTTAGCCATTCACAGAGAAGTGGTCTTTCTACAGTTTGATACAGCAATCAGGCATCAATATGTTTGGAATTACAACTTGTTGGGTATGGGACAGGCACCTTTTTTGATAAAGATGCACTTTTTCCAGTTTTCTTTCACAAAGAAAGAAAAAAATGAAGGAAAGATGAATTTAAATTTTGTCTATGGTGTCTGCTCCAATATCATGATATGTGCCTTGTAAGTGTAGACATTTTCCTTTAACTTAGAAGTGTTAATTTTATTTAACTGAAAGTGCTGAAGGTCCTTACACGCCTCACTGAGGGATCTCAACACATCATGTGTGAGTACAGCTGTCCTATTACCTGAGCATTATATCACCTTTATGTTCTGATTCATAGTTTACTACCTCAGGGAGGTTGGTGCCTGCCACAGAGGTTGACTTACAAGTTAATCTTTTTGTTCTTCTCTAGGATCTATATCCAATTTTATATTCTCCTCCATCAAAGTATGCTTAATAAGCAGGTAGAGAAATTACCTGCTTATACCAACTTCAAAATAAGACACTACATAAGAAGGGGAATACTTGCTCAAAAAATAAAATCAGAAGGCTTAGCTGAGGGAGTTCAATCCTTGCAGATGGCATGGAGACCCTTTGGGGACATACTGGGAGCATTTGAGAAATGGATACCACATGTGAAGGAAGACTTAAGAAAGGGTGAGAGGATGCTTGTTCTGCTGAAAAGCAGAATTAAACAGATTATTAAAGCAAGAAGACGTCCTTCAAAAAGCTCAACTTTCTTTCAAATGAAGAAAAAAGAGTTCAGTGTGTTGGTAAAATGATGCACCCGAGGGAAAGAAACCAATCCCAATGTATAAAATTACAGCTTCTGACTTGACCATTACATGCCAATGCATTGACCAAACAATAATGAAATCTCAAAATTACAACAGATAATTCTGTCAAAATTTCAGCTCAGTGGTGATAAAGAGAAAAGCAAATGGATTCCCTTTAGGTGAAAAAAAAAAAAAAAAAGAATACCACTTCGCTACTGGATAAATCTGTGCTGACAAGCCTACGCAGTTCTGGTCCCCCCCTGAGGAAGGAAAGAGAACTCAGAAGGGTTCCCAAAGGATTCACGTGGATGGTGAAAGGCTGCTGGGTGGAACAAGAGGTACATCTGGGAGCCCTGTAAAATTGTCAGTCAAGGGCAAGGGATAAACAAGGAGTGTCTGCTCACAGTCTTTTCCAGTGTAAGGTGCAGAGGTGAACAGCAGGTAACCAGCTCTCAACAACATCAACAACAACAGCAACAACAACAAGAAGGTGTTTCGTAACATAGCCTGTAATTAGGCTGTGGGATTTCTTGCTGCATTGTGCGACGGGTGGTAAAAGTTCATAGGACTCAGAGGGAGCCTGCACAAATCTATCAAGGGTCATTAAACATTTAGCAGTCACCTCTGGCTGAGGAAATGCCTGAGGAGGCTGTGAGAATATCAGTGGAAAATACCATCATATGCTTGTTCTGGAGATTTTTGTAAACTACTCACGAATCTGCTTTTGATCACTGTGGGAGGCCAGACTCTGAGCTGATGGACCTTTGCTCTGACCCAGTTGTGCTGTCCAGTGGAGCTGTATGTAATTGTAGACAGAGGATTTTTCTGGAGATTTGCAAGGAGATAAAATGTATGTAGTGCTTTTATCTCTATTTTTCCCTGCTTAAAATACTATAAAGGCAATTTGTGAGGGAGAGGTTTTCCTCAAATAAGGAATTGTGTGTTAATAGGAAGTAAGACAAAATGCAAATATCAGATGCTTCATGCTTCTTGTTACTTATTGCCAGTGCAATCAGTTTGCATTTTCTTCACACCAGGGCTTAGTGTGATGCTCAATCACATTTGACCTCATTTGAACTCCTCTACCAAGTTCAATCCTAGATGCCGTTATTTGCCCCTGTAATTTTCTTGCTAGTTCTGCAACTGATACAAACTCCATGTCACTTTTAAAAGCACTTGTGTGTGTTTGATAAAAACAAAGAACAAGATCCTTGCCTTAGAGTTGCCTTTCAGAGGAGGATGTGCAGCCACAGAAGAAGTTGCAGTTTAGATTGCTTTTTATATTGCAAGAACTGGTCAAACAGGGACTATTTTTTAAAAAAAGCATGAGAATTAAGTACAGGAGGATAGAGAGTGACAAAGAGGCTGCAATGAAATGACAAAGTCATATCTAAGCTTGGTTGTGTAATGTATTTACAAGATGCATAAAGTGCAGTAAAAGCTTTATGTGTGCCATTGCACAGCACAATGCAATTCAAGCGTGAGGAGTTAGCTGGGTCCTCGAAGCGCTTGTACAACTGTATTGGAAGGCACTTTGATGGTTTAGCTGGGTACTGATGTCCCCTGCATTGCTGTGTGAATCCAGGTCTCATGAAAATCAGTGGGGAGTGCTCCTGCAAAACCTGACTCTGGACTCCAACTGCAAGAATCCTGTCGTTTAGTTTCCAAAGTTTCACAAGCACTTTTGAAAATTTTGAAAAGCTTTAGTGGCTCTCCCACTCTGTATAGGAAATTATCTTAATATCAGGAATAGGAGGCAGTAGAGCTTCTGAATTATTATCCAGTCTATTAGTTACTGGAACATTCCTCTCCGTGACCATTCCTCTTAGACATATGTTTTGCGGTAAATGTCCCCAGTCAGAGGCATTGTATGTATCTAGATCACTAATATTTGTGTCTATTTGTTTTAGTCAAGTCTGCCTCTATTCCTCTTAGTTGCCACCATGTTGGGTTAAAATGAAGTGCAGGTAATTTTTTTATACACCATTTGGAGAATTTTGAAGTCATCTTACTTCTTTCTTTAATACAAACAGTTTGATTCCTTTACTGAGATACATTCTAGTCCTCAGGGTATGTTTCAGCCTACCAGAGTGTTACAGACAGGATGCACCATGTGCTGCCTCTATTGAGTAACTCTGTGATTCGGAGCGCATGTGCTTCACAGCTACGACTCCCACAGCTCCTGGATCCTCAAAGCTGCAGGGTGAGTAAAGCATACCCTCAGATGCACTCTTCCTTCCTCCATTTGCCATGAGCTCCTTGGTGAACAATGTCCTCTGCGCTTCTTACTACTTCCCTACTATAGGGCAAGGAAGCTAACCACTAACAGCTAATTAAAAAAATTCCCATTATCACAGCTTATGAATTTGACTCTCCACCAGGAGTTCTAGAAAGCACTCCCTACAGAAGTGTGTATACAGAATAATAAAAATCAGAGACAAAATGCAATCATACTGATGTCACCAAAATGGAATTATTCTGCATGACAGATGTTGGCAATTCTACTAACTTTCAGTTTTGAGATCTCTTACCTGGCAGCAGTTTTGATTGATCGAAGTGTCTGTCATGGTTGTGTGCAAGACATTTAGGTGGCGTGGTTTTCTCAGATATAGCATCATATGGAGTTGCATAATGCCAAATTACATACCTACGTGCTCAAGAGGCACCTTGAATGACATTGGCAAAAAAAGCTGGTGTCCTGTTAGGGAAAGTAAAGATGAGTCTTGCTGACAATATTAGCATGTTCCAAGGTAATAGGCAGCTATAAGTAATCATTCTCACTTCATGTTTCTTCATTTTAATGCCATTCTGCTAATTACCTAGGGTTAGATACTATGATTTCACCTCTAATAATGCCCTTCCCAAACAATGATTTATAGGAATACAATTTTCTGCCTTGATTTAGGTGACAATGACACATAGTACCTACTAAGGATAACTGAGAAACAGGATTTGTACTGGTGTGCAAAATCTGAATAGCTTTGATGAATAAGATGTCCTGATGCCTCTGAGGCAGGACCAAAAATAAGTGGTTGACAGTAGCTAGGTAAAGACATGGGAACAATTCTGTGGAAGCAGAAGTAGCCCAGCATCTTGGTAGGAAATGTATTCTGGAATTAATCGTGTTGGTATTTTTCCCCAAGGATTGATAACAGATGCTTCTCTCTCTTCTCATACGTGGCTTGCTTTGAAAGTCAGAGCAGAGTGTACTACATATCAGATATCAGTGTGGCCTCTGAGTTGCCTTTTCTTCATCATATTAGATGGGACACTCATAACTAATTGAATGTTGTTCTTATTTACAAAGAGTCATCTCTGGTTTTTTAGGCACACATGCATTTTCCTTGGAGAATATTCCTAATGGATGGAGGATATTTTTCCCAGTCGCTATCAACAATGCAATTAATTTAAATTACAACATAAAAGTACAGTGAGACAGTAGCCTTGTACTTATGTCCAAAGACATAAAGACAAAATGATTCTATGATGCAGGAGGAGAGCAAACTAGGACTATATTTTTTCCTGTCTTTGTTTTTTAAAGAACAGAAGTGAAAAAAATCTCCATTTTTTCTGTCCAAAAGCCCTTTTTACCGTTTGCATCACATCTGATTTTTCTTCAGGCAGAACAGAGCATTTTTATTGATAATGAACTTATACCTAGCATTTTTCTAGTGTGCTAGAGCTAGAAAATTTTCATGCATGGACATATGTGTTTTAGAACCATGGTGCTAAAACTTGAAACCCATTTGTGTTTGGAACACAGAAGCCCCTGTGCTGACAGTTATCTGAGGTTTGCTAATACTGATGAAGCTCTGACAGCAGACCTTCAGAGACCTTCCCTTCCTCCCCAGCTGTGCCTGTGCAGCCTGAGGGCTGCAGCCCCACGAGTTGCTTGTGCAGAGCTGGTGGTGATGCAGTTTCTCCTGGGGGATGTCCTGCAGAACAGCCACGGCCGTGCTGTGGAGGAGCACACTGACTGTCAGGCCTTGTTAGCTCAGACCAAGCTGGTATCTCTGACAGCTCAGTTGGTTTGGGGCTGCACAGCTTCTGTGTAGGACTCCTCTTAATATTTGCAACCAAATCTCTGTGAACATAAGTGACCTAGATCTGAGGTGTACCCTCACCTATTCCTGGCCAGCTGGTAAGGAGCAAAGGGAACAGTGTTGTCTCATAAATCCTGAGTGGTCTCAAGAGAAGCCCTAGTGGTAGATGCCCTTTGAGGACCTGTTGGTATCTCCAGACTTCTGGAGAAAGCAGAGACCACACACCCCACCGAAGGACCCAGCTCTTTATCAAGAGCTACTCTGTGCAAAGGGAAAAGGAACAGACTAGTCACTGTCTAAAACCAAGTGAAGGAGAGGAAAGGTACTTCCAGGCTCTGCTTCCCCAAGTGCTTCCACATGCTGGATGTGTTTGTGGGCAATGGCTGCTGGGGGCACCTAAGTCTACCAGGAACTACATAAAGATTTGGTTCAAGGAATGGGAAGAGATTCAAACTGTTTGTGATGGAAAACAAATGCACTGATCAATTTGTAAAGTAAAATGAGTGGAAAGGCAGATTTCTGTAACAGCACTTTTAACAGCAACCAAGCAGAGATGCTGTTGAAGTGATCTGCTTGAGGAAAGCATCAATAAAACAAAGGATTTAACTTCTGTACAATTTAATCCCCATCTCTGCTGTGTGTGAGTACCCACTGCAGTAAAAAAATAGGCCCTTTTACTGTGTGCTGTGCTCTGAACGATACTGGTGTCAGGCTGCGATTGCACAATAGCCTGTTGCATGTCTTGTCTCATTGTGCATCTCATGAGATGCTGTTAAGCAAAGAAAACATTTCCCTGTGACTTCCAGTAGAATCTGGCAGAAATGCTTGACTCAAGTACTAACTGTTTGCAGGATGGCAGAGAGGCGTGCAGACATTTGCTGAGGGTTCATGATCTGGTCCTATCACTTGCTGAGATCTTTTCTGATCCTGTGGAAGCAACATCAAAGGCAGAATGGGGCTGACTGAAGCTGAGGATTATGAGTATCAATACAATTCTTCTCTACAAAGAATTTTGTGAGCCATAGGAAGAAGTTACCTTGGATGCAAGAATATGCCAGAGTGACTGAAAAGATGAAAATTAAGAGAAGTCTCTATTTTCTCCATGCATTCATGCATTCTCCTCCTGTCCTCCTCTTTTATTTGCCATTTTATTTTTTTTTTAGTTTCTACCTTTCTTTATTTTTGCTTATTATTGGCTAAGTACTTTTGTTTTTCTCTAAAGGCTCAAGGGTTACTTTCTCTTTCTGAGTTTCAGTACAGTTGTTTTCTCCCCTCTTTCAATATCTGTTTAGCCTGTTTGCTGATGAAGTATTCCAAGTGGATTCTTCTCAAGTCATGTGACCCGTCCCTGTATTTCAGGTTCCATAAACAATGTTAAATACAGTACTTGAGTAAATGGAAGTTTGGGAAGCCTGTTAGGTGAATTGTAGCAGAAGTCTTCTTAACCCTCCTACTTGGCTCAATTTTGAGCAGTCAAGAATAGAAAATTGGAAGATTGCCATCAGAGAGGTCCTTCTGAAAGCAGAAAATAGAACATTGCCTTTTAAAAAACCTTGTCACCAGAAACCATGAGAAAGGAAGTGAAAGAGCAAGATGACACAGTGAGGGTGAAATTTGTGCATGTAGGCACTGGAAAACACTGTTTTCATGCAATGGGTCAGGGAAGAAGCAGTGCTCAGTGGGTATGTCCCTATAAGGCCGAGGCATTTTAAATTGACAAGTCTGAATCCATCACAGAAAATTTGTGTGTTTGTGTAAAGAGCTTGTATCAGATTTGCTCCATTCTGGTCTCCAGGTATCTGTATCCCAGGGCTATCTCTCGTGCATTCTCTACCACAGCAGAAGACACCAGTCCAATCCTGGGGACCCATGGTCTTTTCCTCTAACTAATTAATGAACTCTCTTGAGGGACCTGCTCCAGGACAGAGCAGGACAGGGTTGCAGAAGGGCTGGAAGTCAGGGGTGCAATTTCTCTGTGCGGAATGAACAACAGCTTGTGCATCATCTTGGAACTGGACAGCTGTGGGAGAGCCCTGGCCTCAGCATAGCCCGGTCCTACACACGAGAGTTTTCTTGTGGTGATGCCTGAGATTCGGCGTAGCAGCTGTTGCCTCCTGAGAGAAGTGAGCTCTGTGCCCCTGCCTTATCGAACACTGGCCTTTCAGCATGGTGAGTATCTGTAGAAGCAACTTCTGCTTTTAAAATTCCAGTATCCCTGGAGCTCTAGGCTTTGTGGTTTTCTTCAGGCATAAATCAAACCCTAAGTGTAACCCTAAGCCTAAGCACAGCAGTAGAAGGAGAGTGTGCAGAGGCTGAGGTGGCCAGCACATGGCTGGTGCAAAGGAGAAGGGTGGGGAAGGAGCAGTGTTGGGGCAGTGCTGTGCTGCTCTTGGCATGCCTTTTGTAGTTGAAGTTTCCCTGGAGCTCTAGGCTTTGTGGCTTTCTTAACCCTAACCCTAAGCGTAACCCTAACCCTAAGCAGAGCAGTAAAAGCAGCCTTTTCCTGTGGCTGAGGTGCCCAGCACATGGGTGGTGCCAAGGATGAAGGTATGGAGGAAGCACTGTTAGAGGAAAGCTGTGCTTTCTTTGGCATGCCTTTTGTAGCTGCATCAAAAGCCTTCATTAGTGGAACACACTGACTGCATTCGGATTGTCACTGTAATGTTTTTTTCCCCCATGTCCAGTGCCTAGAACAAAATCTCTTTTAGCATTAAAAAACACTGACCTTCTCTTAAGCATTTTGAGCATGACCAGCACTTCGTTAGTGTGAGTGATGATCCACAAGTTAAGGAATGTGCGCCCATCCTTAGACAGCAGACAGCGTGTTCGAGGTTGGAAAAGAGAAGTGTGTAGTATTTTGAGGCTTTTTTGTGTGTGTCATTTCCCTGGAATCCTTCTTTGTTTTTTTGGTTTTTGTTTTTTTTTTTTAAACTCTTACTTGAACATAAGATTTGTGTCTCAGATTTGGAGCAAGTGTATTTTAGACATAACATGATTTAGCTATGATATGTAGAGTACAAGGTAAAGGTTTGACCTTCAAAACCTGCTGAAATTGAGAGACATTTGGAAGAAACTTTCTTAAAGCATCTAATTTATAAAGCAAGGATGTGAACTGATGCACTGAGGGCATTCGAGGTCTCTTGCTCCGGGAACGCACTTTTGCTGGCTGGAACAGGAGACAGGCAGGGCAATGCAACTGACACACATCATCTGCATCATTATTTTAAAATATGATATGCAATTACTAGTAGGAAGCCCACTTTTTTTGTCAGAAGACATGAAAAAACCAACATTTATTACATGAATAATGCATTTTCCTGTTTTTATATACAATGTGCCATTTCTTGTCTTCATATACATGAAGTAGAGTAATGCAGTTAGTACATTCTGAAATAAGAGACATCAACTAATCTTAGAGATTAAGTTCAGGTCTTTTTGAAGTGAATTTTACAGGCTTTTAATGTTTTCCTTTTTCTTTTGCACTGAAAAAAGAACAAAGTAAAATTGAATGCAAAAAATTAGACTCTTGATTTGGGTGGAAAGAGTAATGAAAGGTTAAATACTCTGTGTTAGCATGGAAATTATAATTGGGCAGGGTTTGTTTAACCAGCTGTGACCTACTAACTTTTGCACGAGAGTGATAAGCACAAATTGTACCTAACGAAACGAGATCCTTTTCAGGGTGAGATTGGTATTCACACTCCCCATTTCCTCTGTTTTACATCACAACCCGTAAACGATACCAGCAGGGTGAGAACAGGCAGGGTGAGCAGAGTTTCCTCCCCGGGCAGAAGCTCATACGCTGCCCAGATGTGCGTCATCTTCACTGATTTTGGCAGTCAGGGACTGTGAGCCGCCTGTCACAGATGCTGTTCTTCCCCACCTCACTGCAGGACATTAAGGGTGACTTCTCTGTAGCCATGCTTTCAGAGGAGTCCCAACACTTTGTCACTCTTCTATGATGTGGCATCCGACTTCTTCAGAGAGAAAAGAAGAACAGCCCACTGCATCTAGATCAGCCCAGAAACAGATGAAAGGTTTTCAGTGCCATTTCCTAAGAAACAGCTAAAATACAGTTTAATCCCAAATAGAATCTATTTTCTACATTATGTGGAAAAAAACCCCAAACCCTAACCCCCCCAAAACATGCTTTGTCATGCTTACAGAGTGATTAGTACTTTTAAAACATGTATGGCTAAGAGCCTTGACCTAGTTTCATATGCCAAATCTGGGAACAAAGAAAAAGGCTGGGGGAAGGGAAGAACAGGATAGCACCACTGCACAAAACCCACAGTCATACATTGTCCTCTTTCATCCTGCTTCCAATATCTACTTCTAAGACAGCAGTTGCTGCTTAAGTCCTTTACTATCTTCTGTAAGCATTTCTGCTGCACCCAGTGCTTCTGCCTCTTTCTAAGAGACACTGCTACGGCTCAGGTAAGCCAGTAAGGGTGGATGCAGAATACTATCCACAATGTTCTCTTCATCCTGCTGCAGCTCAACTCTTTGTAACATGAAGACAGCAAAATGCAGAAAGTAAGAGGATTCATTTGACCAAATGCAGATTTTGGCAATGTCAGCACCTCCGCCAAGTCCCCGGGGAGAGAAAGAGGGACTTCTAGGACACAAAACATCTCATCCAAACCCAGGGGTCTGAAACAAGTCGTCCCTTTGAAACACCTCTTGTTGATCAGGGGAATCTTCTCAGATACAGGCGACTACAGTGAGATGGGCTATTCTCAAACAGTTCCCATTAACATTAATTAATTTTTGTCTTATGGAAATACATATATATATTTCCAGAAAGATTTACATTATAACCATCTTCTGCTTCTCCGCCAGAGTCAGTAGTCGATAGTTCCTTCCTTCCTTCCTTCCTTCCTTCCTTCCTTCCTTCCTTCCTTCCTTTCTTCCCCTAGCTGCAGGTCCTTATCAGAGGGAGGAAGGGAGAGAGGGACAGCAAAAGCAGGGTCTGCTCACCCCAGAATCACCTGGCAACCACAAATGCAGGTAGCAAGAATAGTTCAGGAGATAAGAAAGCAATTTAATTAACTCCTGCTATAGCCCTCCAAATGCAGGCAAGCTGGAAGCTAAATTGCTGGTTTCATCATAACTAATTGGCAGTTGCTATCTACAAGGTCCTTCTTGGTTTGAGTTAAACAAAGCCAGAAAATGAAACATTAATTGGTAATAACTGATAAAGCAGGGACAAAAAAGAGACCAGAGGAGTGGAAAGGGCAGGAGCAATTCTTAATTAAAGCCTTTTCTCCAGCAAGTCACTTCTTTCTTTTCTTTCTTTTTCTTTTTCTTTTCTCCAGCAAGCTTTATTTCTGACAAGAGTGCCAGTTTCTATGGCAGCCTGTGCAGGGCAGGTTGATGCAGATGCGAAGGGCGTGCTGCAGTGGTCCCCATGCTGCAGGGGTCCCCATGCTGCAGTGGTCCGTGATCCCCATGCTGAAGCCATCCCCAGTTCCTATACTGCAGCTGTCCCCACATTCACTGCTCTCTGGCACCCTCGCATCTGCCTCCCTCCAGTAGGTGAGGTTTTGCTCTCGGCTTCCTTTGTATCTGAAACACAGAAAAGCAGCATATCAAGTGATAGGAAAGTGAGTGTGGCTGGGCCTCAAGCTGATGGAGAGACACAGGCAAGTGTCAAAGCACAGGAGGCAAACAGGCAACTTAAGAAAATTCAGTACTATTAAAGAAATAAAAGGGCATACATATGTATACACACATTTTCTAGGATGTGTCAGTGTCTTGGATGTTTCATTTTAAAGTGTAAAAGGGCAGTATGTAATTGCTTATAAGTTAATACACTTACATTAACTTCTTTGAAGAAGTGTAGTAGTATAACGCTACAAAGTATTATAGGATACTGAAATATTTTCTTGCTGTTGACAAGTTACAGGTTCAAGAGGCAAAACCCAGTATCTGATTAGGGTGCACAGCATCAGGATTTGCAGATCTCTATTATCCCAGCAGAGTCAATGGTCTGGAATGCCTTCTCTGTCACAGGATGGATGCTCCTGAAATGCACCATGGCTTTATTCTTTACTCAACATCCTTGTGACTCCGAGAGTAGCAGGAAGTGCATGGCATGAACTGCAGATGTATACATTCTGCAGCTGAACTCAGCTCCTTGGTGCAAATAAATAATGTTTGATTCAGTCCTTGTTGATAAACAAGGATGACAATCAAGAGTTACTATCATAAACCACAATTCTTGGTCCTAACTCCCAAACGAGTTCAGAGTGGAAGGACACTGAGACTCAGGAACCCACAGAGTGAAACTATCTGGGGTGGGGGCGGCATGAGCTTGAAACTTAAGTCTACTAAAATAATCTGCTCTAGGATTACTATTATCTCTTCTCTTACTGTGTCCAGAGAAAACTCTTTCAAAATCCAAGAGTAAATGTGCTATGAAGGGCCTGTGTACACCTTTTTATGATAATACGTGGAATACTATAAAGCTTCAACGCTTCTCAGGAAAGTCTGAGACAGAAGTACAAAATACAGTGGCTTAGACAACACCCAACAAAACTAGGCAGATAAAGGAAGGGAAACAGCCCAAACAATAAGCCTGTGACAGGGTTACTTTCCAGCAACTACTAGCCAGATAAGAGCTACCCCAAACTGGTGTGCAGTTAAAGAGCAGGGGAGGGCTGACGAGCACCTTCTCAACTTTTATAGTTCACTGGCCTTGTAAGTACAACTTCCAGCTTTTGTCATCGACACAAGCTTCGGCCTAAACCTTAACACGTGTTTTCCTGTGTTTCCTGCTAAGCCTCTCTTTTGCTGGGGAACAAGATGACCAAAAGCAAATCATTGTGCTGGGGGACTGCCTCTAAACCCATCAGTTTGCTGGTGCTAACAGAGTCACACAGGGAGCCATCAGAAGGGCACGCCTTGCTAGATGCAAGTTTTGAGGAAGGAGATCCTTGTGATGTGGTCAAAAATTTGTGCTTTCTGAAAGGAGCGCAATTGGTCAGGGTCATCTTGATACAGGGTCATCTCCTAGGCAGGTGTGTGCTCTTTCTCTCCTTTCCTAACTTCCAACAGGTCACATGTCTGCAACTTATTAACAGGTTTCATTTAAATCTTAAACAAATAAAATTTAAAGGGAACAACCGTCACTAGCTAAGATTAATCATTAAAGAAGAGGATTTACGTCCTGAAAATGAGATTATCTGTTTGTATATCCTTTACATGTAGTGCTGGGATTAGAAGCAAGAACATTTTCAAAGTTTTCTTTCTCTGTATGTCAGCTGTTGCAGGAGACTCTGCACATTCCCCATCCACCAAAAATTGTCTGAAGACTGGCAGAACACACAGCTCAAGGCACTTTCAGGTTATCATTCGCTTTACAGACATGTATTTACCTTTACTTAGAAATATGGACTGACCGAGGACTCTGGTCCCCAGGAACACTCTTGAAAACTTAATGCAAACCTGTCATTAGCTGCTGGGTTTTTCTTTAATTCTTGCTCCTCTTTTTTTTCATTGCGATAAACCAATTATGGAGAACTTGTCTCTGATGACAGGGATGTCATCTAAGAGGCTTCTTAGGCTACAGTAGTGCCCAGTGAGTTGATCTCTCAGGGCATGCTGGGACATACAGTGACTCAGCCTAAAAAGGTGTAATTTAAATATGTAATATTGCATGGGGTGTCACCAGCCCAGATAAGCTCTACCTTTGCTGAACTTCTTTCTGTGTGGACATTCTTGGCACCTTCTACAGCCAAGCTGGAAGCTGTACTTCCTCTGTACTGTGATGACGAGCATGATAAAAATTGTGAGGGTGGCATTTAAAAGTTAGAGTAAATTTTAGATTTAATGCTTTTCATCTTACATGTGTCTCTACAATGCTTTCGAAAAATCCACAAATTAATACAGCAGCCACTTTGTGGTAGCTGCTGATACTTAAGTTACAATAAGGCAGCAGAAGCAGGATGGGGCTAAGTGAGATGATGAGTTAATTGCAAAACTGGGGATTCGAGAGCGTGACCCTGAGTCAGATTTCATCCTCACTGACCTGTGCTGAAACTCTACTCCAACCCCGGACTGCAAGCTGCCTCCAGACCTTTCAGTCTGGCCTTACCCATCCACCATTACCTGGGTTACAGGCAGTCTGCATCTGCAGCGTGACACAAACCCACACCATTTGCAAAACATGGCTTCCTGGAACAGCTGTCCTGCTCACAGATCTCTCCTTGCCGTGTTGTTTCCCAAGGCTGCTTGGATGCACCTTTCCATACCTGGGCATATGAAATGGCAGACCTGGATGCTGACCACATGCCGTGTTCTTGCCCAGCCTTTTGACAGAGCAGAACACACAGTTGTAGATGGCTTCACAGCAGGCTACACAGTCAGTAGAAAGGAAACACATAAACTAGGCTACGGGGTTATGCCAAGTGTGGTCTGTTTCTTAGTGAAATTAGACTAGAAAAAGCCCATTTCCTTTTTTCTTTTCCTCTTTATTGGCATTTGTGCTCAATCTCAAGATATTGTGTGCGAGAGAAAGGTCTCAGAAGCATAAACTTACCTGGGCATAAAAACAATAAAATACCGAACATTTACATATGAACACAGAGTTGAAAAAATAAAATCAAGTCCCACTCTGTTTGAACGTATGTTTTCTCACAAATTGTTTTACAAGCTGTATTGAATTCACAGGATAGCACATCCCACTCATTCATTCTCTGATCTATTGCACATTATTTCCACTACAATTTATCACTCATATTAATGATGTTTATCTGGTATTTCTGCTGAAGTACCAAAAAAGTGTTGGTGTTGTGTGCCTCTGCTTAGCATCCTACCATCCATACTTTCTTCTCATAAAGAAACCAAGTAGCATATTTCCTACTCATCAACATGGCTGGTACTACCTGTAATATTATCCCACTAAACCACTGAAAATATTCTTTTCCTCAGCTTGCAAAATAGTTTACAGGCATATTCATAATATTCTGAATAAAAAGTCTGTAAATTCATACATGCATATGAAAAAGATGACCTCAGAAGAGTTAGGTTTAAAACACAATGCATTTGTATGAAAATGTCTATACTAGATCCATATTAAACATATATTAGACATACAGTAAATGTCTATATCAGATATACTTACTAATGGCAATATTCAACAATAATTTTTCTTCTGAGTTTCAGAACTTTACCCTATGAAGAGACAATAATTTCTTCTTACTGTCATGTAGGACTTACATGTACTCTGAATATAGCAAGGCCAAAACACTTGTTATATTTTCTATTAATATAATTAAAAAAACCTCTCTAGATTATGTGCAGTATTACAAACATCTGAACTATGAAACTCCAAAATCTTAAGGAGGTTAAACATTAAAAAACATTTCAACCGGTATGCCAGGCCCTGTAGACAGCTAAGTCAGTCTTGTAAATAAATTTAGAATTATTTTATTAAAATCAGGTTCATACAGTTTCTGTAGTATTTCCCCAAAGGAACCTGCAGCTTGTAGATATTTCCTCGTACACTTGCATAGCTTACTGAGCTGGCAAAAACCTGAGGAGTACATTAAACTAAATAATTTATGCTGGCTGTTTTAAAAATTGAATAGGCATTAAGGGTTTGTATAGAAGGGGTTTGATTTTGCTACCTGGTAAATTCTTAAAAGGTGTGCCTAACCTGTGATGCAGTCAGCACAAGATTGAGAATCACAGGCAGTTTAAACACAGGATCTATACATTTATTGTTTTTTAAATAACTATCACATCTTCTAAAATTAAAATACATATAGAAATACTTGTTAGAGGAGCCTTTCTCACAAAGCGTCCATCTCTAGCTTGGCCCACTATTGGACACTTCATATGCAAAAGCCCAGAGCAGTTCTGCACCCATCAACACAACTACAGCCAGACTTTATGTCCACACCTAGGCTGGAAATAGTTTAGGAGCAATGTCCATTAGCATCCACAGCCTTTAGGAGCTCTGTGCCTGTGGACTGCTGCTGTTTTCCATGCCCCTCTCCATCACGAGCCTTGCAGCCGTGCCATGGGAGACCATGGGGAGAAGGTGCAGCAGAAGAAGGAGCCAGGCCACTGTCTAGACACCCTGACCACATCCCAGCCTCCTCCCCTCTGCTGAAGTTTCCACACCTGCCACTGGCTTACCCTTCCCCTTAAAGTAACCAAGTAAGTAAGTAAAGTAACCTTAAAGTAAGAGCAAACACTGGCTCAAAGCTGCCATTTCACCTACGTGCCAAAACCCAACAGTCCCTCTCAAAATCACTTGGGAGCATTCTGATACCCTTACAGGGTTTTGCAGCCTGCTGTGCAGTGCCTCTCTCTTTCAATTGAAAGGGTCCAGGACCCTATCTTGGGGTCCCCATTTGTCCAGCTGAGTGGAAATGAAAGCTTCTGGAAGCCCAAAGAGGGGGAAAAAAAGCATGGGAGTTGAAAAGAGTCACCTTTTGAAAGAAATGGATAATCTACTTCTGAACCACTCAAATAACTTCTTTAGACAACTTCTCCAACAACATTCATTTTACTCATTCCTTATGTGTAGCAGGTATAAATAAACAGGGCCTTGTGGATCAGCTATTGGAGATGAGTTCTGGAGAAAGTCACGGAGTTTATATATTTTTAATTTCAGTGCAAGTGAAATATATGGTGAAAGAGATAGTGACGAAACAAAAAAAACCTAAAAAAACTCCTCATACTGGCATTAGGGTAGTAATAGGAACCACAAGGCTGCCTGGGTCAAACTAGACACATTGAATGCACTTTTATTTGTACCTTCAGACCAGGTTGTTCAATTAGCACACAGTGTTCTGTGCTCAACTTCCAGCTAATCAGCACTGAATAATATAAAAAATATATCTGTGTCTTGCCAGTACCTTGTTAGTATACACAGTACCCCATGTAAAAGCCAGGAAGTAGTAAGTGGGCATAAAAGTATTGAGTCCAAGCTCTGTTCTACAGGAGGAGAAAAGTCCAATTTAATGGCATTATTCTAGCCTGCTTATTATTTCTCAAAATTTTGCAGTGTTTTCAATTGTACACTTGATGCTTAGGAACTCATGAGAGGTATCTGGATTTTCTCCTTTACTTAACTAAAGGTTTTCTCCAGTGGTTTTTGTGTGAAACCAGAGTCATATAGAACCATAGAATGGCTTGGGTTGAAAAGGCCCTTAGAGACCAAGCAGTTCCAACAGCCCTGCCATGGGCAGGGACACCTTCCACTAAACAAGGTTCCCCAAAGCCCCATCTTGAATGCCATCAAAGCAGACAATCCTCTGTTTCACTCCCAGAATTTCCAAATTTCTTTCACCTGCTGAACTGCTCTGACTTGTTAGACTTAACATTTCTTTCCTAAAATATCATGAACATAAATTCTGTGCTTGCTGTCATAAAGACTGGCAGCTCTTCCTGCTAAATCAATGCAGATTTGCAATTCTGTGTGTTTTCATTTACTGTCGTTTTATGGTATAATAATTCACTGGGATCATTGAATATCACAGAAGAAAAACATTTCTCATTGAGCACAGGCATAATGAAACTGTAGCAGCAGCAGACTTAGAGGCAGTACCCTATTTATAAATCAGACAACATTCTCAAGATTCAATCAGCTGCAAATAAAATATGAATATTTACAGATAGTCACATTTTCAAATACATACAAATAATTGTTTCTCTAGGTTACTTGTCTGGAAAATCAGTTTGCCTCCCCACAAATGCAAAAAACTACACTCATTCCCTCACAACTCCTATGTAAGTCCCATTGGCTCTTGGTGTGAAGGAGCCTCAGAAATTTTTGCATATTTATATAAAAATAATCCTAATTTTCAAATAGGAACAAGTGGTACTTTTCCAAATAGTTTAAGTCATATTTCAAAAGTGTCACAGGCACTTTAAAGTCCAGGGATGCTAAAAAAGCACACTAATTCCACTGCAGATCAAGGAGAACTATTGTTGCATGTATAGCAAGAAAGAGAAAGATCAAAGAGGGAACAAAAAGCCATGTTTTGAGGGTTGACTTCCTTCTCTTAACTAAGTACTAACTGGACTTGGGTTAGTGGCAGCTTGCAGATAGGTCTACGAAAGAATGCCTTGGCTCTGTTGTGGAAAATTGACTTATTGCCCAGGGAACAACTCTTCTGAGCATGAGGAATATAAAACATGTATTAAAAGATCAGTGGTCAGCAATTGCCTTAGAAGCAAATGGGCAGACATGAGCAGTGTCTTCCTGAGAAATATTTCAGCCTATAAACAAAGGCAGTATAGTAAAGCTGGGCACTGAGGTTTCAAATACATGGAATTTCATCATCTGAAAGTCCTGGACCATTATCAAACAGACTGGTCTGTGCGAGGACTTACTGCACAGCAAGCCTGTGCCCTTCATGGCACGGCCCAATGGGTCTTGGCTGTCAACCAGCCGGGCAGTGGCAGGTGCTGCAGAGCACACAGCTCCCTTGGCATCACCCACACAGCTTTCCTTCACACAGGCTGAAGGGAAACACCACAGATCTTGCTGTGTTTTGGGTGGGCAACCACACCACTCATAGCACTGGTGGGTTCCTCAGTGCAGACACAGCCTGTGACATCCTGAATCCATCTCTTTTTCCTATGTAAGGAGGCTTTACAAGATTTGTTCCATTTTTACATATTATTCTGGAATAACAGATGCATGAGCACCTTATCACTGCCTCTGTTGGTTGTATTGATTGCCTCTTGCGTGTGAGTTTGATAAGTTAGCTAATGCCCACTGACAGTAAATCAGCAAAAACTGATTCAGAATGGATGCAGTAGCCACTACATGATTTACAGAGGAGAGGAGACATCTGAAAACAAAAAATAGAGTTGCTGCCATTCTGTGGGAAAGAAACCATTCTGCATTTAGACAGTAAGAGAGCTCCAAATTTTTGGAACATCAATTCTTTTCAAAAGGTTGTGCAGTTCCCCTTGAAGACTTCAGTGCTGCAGGACCTGATTAGAAATGAATATTTGTCTGTGAGAGGGAATGGATACCAGTCTGTGGAATGAAGCAGACCCTGGCCAGCCCAAAGAGGCTGCACAGCTCATCTCAGTGCCTGGGTACCCACCAAGTGGCTGCAGAGTGCAGCAGCCCCCTGGGGGCTGTGTGCTGCCAAAAGTTGCATTTCAGTGCTGTGAAGGTTCATGCTCAGCAGCAAGCAGGCAGCTCTGACAACACAGCACTAAGCTTTTTTTCTGGGGGATTGTCAGGGTATCAATTTGTTTGGGCCAGTGGATCTCAGCCATACAATGCAGAATCACTGTTCTGCGTGTGCTGGGACAGGATGCAGACTATGTAGTGGTGGAGCAAATCTGTTTTGGTGCAGTTGACAGTCTCTGGAGTGAGTGCTGACCCTAGGACCTCTTTTACAATCATCTCCAATGCAACGAAAGACAATCTGTAGGACACTGCTCTAGAAACAGCAATTCATGCTCAGAAGCTTGCAAGTCACAGCTGTGTGTGATATCTTTCTCTCCCCTCCTTACACTTCAGCTATGAGTGACCCAAAATGAGACAATAGTGTGTCACAATAACATCTATTTTTCACTTCTGAACTCAGAAAAAAACTAGTGGTGTGTCACACAGGAAATGTTTCAGCCTCATTCCCTTAGCTGGTTCATCTCCAACAACTTTTGAACCCTCTGATAATTTTAAATACATTTGACATAAGAACAGAGGTCTCAGGGGTAAAAAGTTCCTTCCAGTTTTGCAAAATCAGCATTCAGCTAGTGAGGAGAACTCCCTGCTCAGAGAAAAGGCAAGGAGGGTTTGATCCCTAGCTGTTTTGTTTGGCTTGCTCAGCTCCCAGGAGGCATCAGCCAGCTGGGTTCCCAGCATCACAGCCAGGCAGTCAGCATATGCACAGCTACAAACCTGCTGCAAAACACAGTATTTCTTGCCTGGCTAGACAGCAAACGACGGGCACTTCCCATACTCAGGAATGGGCTGAGGTACTCTCTGGTAGTGAGAGATTGGGCCCGGGGTGCTCCAGGGATGCAAGAGGGGGCTCAGGGGAGACAGAAGCAGTATCAATATAAGCATGGAGAAGGCACAACAAGCCCCAAAGAATCTCTCTTTGTTTATAAATTCAATATTGCGTACAAGATCACTTACCTCACCACTCTAAGGCAGCTGTCTCTGGAAGAGACACAACAGCTGCATAAGAAAATGCTGCACAGAGCCCTACAAAAAGTTAGCATGTATAAAGCAAGGTCAACTCCTGAACACCACACTGTAGGATGTTAAAAAAAAAGGAAAGCCAAATATAAGATGAGAAAGAGTAATTTTGGTAACCCTGGAAGGTAGCTTTTGAACCAATGTTACGGCTTCGGGATGGCATGGGGGTTTCCCATTGCAAATAGTGTTGACCATACTGGTTTTGATAGTGGGAATTCATGGTTTCACCACCCCAGAAGAATGCATATTTCAAGGTCAGGTTGTGATTGCTAGCCTTTCTGCATACCACAGGCTTTAAGATTTCACCTGTGCCTTTTGAATCCAATTCATCTCCAACCTCCATCAGTCTCTCTTGTGTATTTTTAGCTATGCTTCATTGCTTACCCAGCTTTAAGACTTTGAATAAATCACTGATGTGACACCATTTATTTTTATGTCATGTGCTAATACACACCCACTGCAGTTCCTGCAGTCATCAGTGATGCTGTTCCAAGTATTGTTCAGGACTGCCACCCAATTGATGATAAACAGAACTAACAGATACCCTCTTGGGGTTAATTCTGACAAGTCCCATTACTACTAGTGCGGTGTGAGGAAGATGCTGCTAACTTTTCTGTCCAGGGGCTGGAGAGGCTGGATCCAGTAAAAAAAGGAGGTTTGCTGAATGTCTGCCATAAGAGCATTTTTCTGAATGACCTGACAGGCCAGGATAAGCTACATCTTCCTTATTCCAGATAGACACAAGAGCTAAGGAAAGGGAAAACAACGTGTTAGGCATTTCCTCTGCTGTTCACTCTACATAAACTGCTCTCTGTTTTGTAGTACTTCAGCAGCTTAATTTAAAAAAGGAGGAGTAAGGGAGGGCATTCTGTTATATTTGTATGCGTTATTATCATTAAACATGACTAAATGTAGAGACCAAGGAAACATTTCATTCATTTGTGTTTGGTGAATTGTATGCTCAGTTCTACTCGGTAGAGCAGATTTCTAGGGAGTGCAGCCAAGTGCAAACAGGCTGGGAAAAGATAGATACCAAATAAAACATATTTGGTTTTCCTTGGTAAATTTTTAATTACATGCCACCATGCTGCAAAGAACAGGTCATGACTGAATTGATGGCAAAAGAGAGACCTTTTGGAGAGCTTCAAAGAAGAAATGTCCATGGCCTGGCAATGTCTGTAATGCTGTTTTTATATACCTGTGCAAAGAGATAAAGATTAAGTACGCAAAAAAACCCCATTGATGACTACAGGACTTTTCTTTCATAATTTAATACACATCTTTTTGCTTATTCTGCAGATTAAATCATTCACCTGCATTATATGATCTCTTGTACAGACACGAAACTTTCCAATATGATGGTCAATTTCTTGAATGCTTAATGGTAAGCTACATGGAATATATCTGCAATAAAAGCAAAATTATCTGTCAACATGAAGCATGACAGAAAGAAGCCAAACTGAGGATAAAAGTTTGTTTACTTCTTTTTACTTTCTTTTTACTTCTTTCCCCCTTTAAATTTAGAACAATAGTGGAATTGGTCACTCTAGTCCTTAATTTAGTGATATTAGGAAGATGCTTTAGTTTTCAAAGGAGTTTTGTAAGAAAAAGCATATGTTCTCATTATGTTTTGTGGTTGATTTTACAATGATTCATTAACTCCTCCAAGATGAGCTTGGTGTACACCAGTGAAAAATCTGTTTGTTCAGTTTAATCATGCCTTGTTTCAAGTATTGGTCACTAATGTGGGGTTTGTTCTACTGTACTGTCTTCTGGGCTCTGATACCCACCACTGCTCTAATTCAATTAGCGGCTAAAGTTTCATTCCAGGTTGCTTGCAAGTGCTAAACTTGTTAGGAACAGCACAGGTCTGCGGGTGGTTGAAAGGGAACCCTGCTGCCCAAGCTTAGCCACGGGGAGCAACTGACAGAATGCCCTCCCTGAACCCAGTAAGAGGATTCACAAGTTGTTTCCTTCCTCCTAAACCCTGATATAAAATACACACACATACATACACACAAACTGGTGTGTTTTGTGTGCATATACACACATATTTATCAACTCTTTAAAGAGTAAATCAAAGCAACTGTAAAATCTACTTGTTCCAGTCACTTTCCCCAGAGGAAAAGGGAAGATAATAAATAGTGTTTTCCTTGTGCAGAGATTGGGTCCAGTATTCACTGAGTTGAAAAACAAAGACCAAAGAGGTCACTTCATGAAGTACAGTTAACTCTAGAAGAATAAGCCTTCTTTGTGCTCAGAATTAGAAAATTGTCACAACAGTTTCTGAGATTCTGTTTCACTACCTGTGGGGTTTGGGGCTATCGTTTTCAGGTCAGGTCCCTCAGGAATCCCTCACTTTGAATGAAAATGAACTTTCGTTGCAAAATTGTGTTCTACACAGATGCAGTGTTTTCTTCACTTTCACTCCTCAATAGCTTCAAATTAGTATTATTCAATCCCCAACTATGCAAATAAGAAACAACTCATCCAGCATTTTACATTCCTGCGTGAGTAATTTTATGTATTTTATACACTGAAATTTTAGTGGCTTATGTGTGAGCCTAAGCAGACTAAAGGCTTGATCCTATCTGATCTAAAGAGATTATGTCCCATGAAACATAAAATATAATCAGTGTAACTTCCAGAGAACTGTCATTTTCCAAGAGAGATGTGACAAATATTGGTGGGATGGAATATTCTTCATGTGAGATGTTGATTTGAAGAGCACAGGTCTCAAGTACAAATGGAACTCCTCAAAACATGCTTCCACTGCAAAAGCCTTATATAACCTAAAACCAAAACCACATGGATACATTAAAAAAAATTAACTTTTTTCTGCTGTAAACAATCCACATCTAAAACCTACATCCATCAGGTTCATTTCAGTGAGACACCTGCATTCAACTTAAAACATTTCTTGGCATCTGAAATGGTGTGATGGATACAAAGGAAATTAGTGTTGTCCCAGATAGCTGATGGTTGCTCAGGATTGCCCATTCAATTGACATGGACAGCACTCACAAGGGGCAGTCAATTGCAAGCATGTAATATCATAAGGAAAAATAAAGGGAAATAGGCTAACTGTTCCTGTTTAGAAAGGACAGCCTTTGGCAGAGAGATTAATAACCCTATTTTAGACTAGAAATTGGGCAGAGGACTGACTGCCAGAGAGGAAGCTTAAACAGTAGAGCTCATACACATTATTATAATTGAAACAGTGATTTCAAAACTTAAGAAACATTTACTCTAGATGGCCCCGGTATGACACAACCCAAACACTACCTCCCCCATCTAATGAATTATGAGAGCAGTCCATCAGCAGACAGTAAACACATGGTCTAGAGGCAACCACTAGCTTAGGAAACTTCTAAAGCACCAAGTGTCAGAAGCTGGGCACTGTTCTGGTTTTAGTATTCCCTCCCTACAGATCCATCGCTGCACTCCTTCAGATGCAAGACCACAGAAATATTGATCTGGTCTGTGATGCTTCATATCATATAGTGTAAGAAGATGACAGAAAGAAAGACTTTGACTTTTCAGTGCAGTGCAAAGGAGTAAGATACTCCCTTGCTTCCTCCTGACATCAAATTGGGTGTTTTATCAGTCAAGCAATCAGGTCACAGAGAATCTATGCTTTGAGAATGTGATAAAAACACAAAGAGGACCTAGAAGACATAGCTCTTAATCTTTTAAAATCAGGAGTCATTCCCTGCCTGCAAAGCAAAGGAAAGGTGAGGAGACAAAACAATACATATAAAACACCATGTGCATCAAAAAAGAATCATGTGGGGCACAGCCAAAATCAATTCTAGAGTCTTAAAACAAAGAATGCTGTGTTATTATTATAAATGGTGCTCTCAGTTAACCAGTATAGATATGTAAAGAGCCTGTACAGAACAGCTATCAGCACACACATCAGCTTTTTATCATGTAAAGGGGAACAATAGAGAACAATAGAAGGTATTTAAAAGGTGACTGTGTCAAACAAAACCGAATAGAAGCAAAATTCAGACTAAAGCTGCAGAGTCTACCTCCAGTTTTCTACAAAAGGGTGTCCCTTGTCATCAAATGGTGGAAGAGGCATACTGAGAAACTGAGAACTGGGGAAACACAGAGGAACAAAGAGAAGCAAGGGCAGCCCCCTTTCCACTATTGTAAGGAAACTTTCCCCCCATTCCACTATTGTAAGGAACAGTACACACAACATAAATGTGTACTTTTAAATATAAATGGCCTTCCACTCCAGGAATAGAGAGACAATCAAGCTATGGGAGTAATTCTGACAGGTCTAACAAAATCTATTTTATGAGGTAGAGGAATCCACAAATGTAGGTGCACTCACTACATTGGCACTGCATAACAAGAAAAGAGATTGCTAACCTTTCTGGTGTTTCAATCTGAATCTGAGCCTCTACCAGTTCATACTGTAATGAACTGTGAACTTCATCACATCAAAAGATGATGCAAAAACTTCACCTCCAAGAACGAAATTAAATAAACTATATAGGTTTTTATTGATATTTAGACTGACTTAGCCGTCTTCTCTAAAACGAAGATAATGTTATGCTTACTGGCCTTACATATGTGTCTGAGGTCTTACTTTCGGTCATAACTTTCCACTCAATTCTCATACCAGAAAATGACAATTTACTGCTATTTTCTAGGGATTTCTAAGTATGCCACCTCAGATGAATACATCTTCTCAGTCCTGTTCCCAAAAGAAATGCAGCCAGGAAATTATCTGGACTGCCCACCTGTCTGCTCTAGATGACTTTTAAAGCAGTTGATGAATGTTAACGCAACTGACACAGAGGCAGAACTTCCAAGATACTAAGTTTCTACAGGTTCACGAAAAAAAGGTAAGTGAAAAGCTTCAGTGTAACCTTGCCCCTGATTAATTACCAGAAAATATTTTTTTTTTGTATGTATGCATGTCTATAATTGAAGGAAAAGCTCAACCAACAGTAGTTTAACTAGATTTTCTATTTTATTAAAAAGCTGAGTATTCAAACAAGGAACACAAATTGCCAAGAAAAGAAACCTCCTTGCTTCATGGAATTTTTCAGGTTGAAGTAGATTAACCTGTTTGTTAGTTTGGTCAAGAAACTTCTTCATGTCAGATTATAGTTCAAGAAGTTCTTGTTTCAATGAAAAAGAATTGTGACAGAAAATTAGATTTTCCACCAAACTAAGTTGAGTGATCATGGCTCACATATTTTAAAGACGTCTAGGTTTTCAGCTGCTGAAAATAAATGCTACTGACTTTTTGATACAGACTCTGAATTTTCAAGAAAAAAGTTAGAGAAAGGGTTAAGATCAAGAAAAACCATGATTGAAATGTCATCTATCCTACACACCCAACTTTGCTATTGCAAGCAATCACATCCCACAAATCCTTTCTATAAATGAATCAAGCCCCACTTTAAAACTGTTAGTTTTCTACCCTTTGCTCTTTCCCTTCCAGAACTTTGTTGTCTGATTCTTAGAAATCCCCTATTAATTTCAAGACTAAATTTATTCACAGTGATTAGATCCATTTGTTCTGCTGCCAAAATTGGCCTTTAGTTTAATAGCTTCCCTCCATTCTCAGTGCTTATCTTTCTGGTGTATTTATGGAGAAAAATCTTATCTTCTCTCGTCTTCATTTTTGCTAGGATAAACAAGCCAATCTATTTAATTCGGTTTTGTAAAATGTGTCCTCTATTTTGCCCAAGCATGCCAGTTTATGATCTTTGCCCCCATTCCAGGCTGAATTTGTCTTACCTGAACACGAATCTCCAAATTATACTTAATAATCCAGGTAAGGCCTTACCAGAACCACATAAAGGCATCATTTTCCCCTCTATCTAAAAACTCATTGCCTGACTCACAGTAAGAAATAATGGCTTGCCTGCCCATCATGGTTGCGATATGTTGGCAGTTTACAATCATCCCATGGCCAGCTCTACACCCAGTTCTTTCTCCTCCTCTGTTGTCTCCAAGTAATAAGCTCAAAGCCCACAGGACCATTTTCTATTATTATGCATAACCTTAAGATTTGTGTTATTGATGCTTATCTCTGCTCTACTGCTCTAATCCTTAGAACTGTGAGTTCTTCCTGCAAGGTATTCCATTTATTTTCCATATCAGTCTTATCTGCCAGCACTGCAATGTCCTGGATTTAATAACACCTCCTTATGTTTTCTACTGAGATCACTAATAAAACTGTCAAGTAATATGGAGCTGAACAAGAAGAATTTCACCAATAACCTGCCTCCAAGACAGCAGTTCAACACTACCCTTTGTAGTCTCCCTATTACCTCAGTCCTTATCTTCTTTGTCTTCCTGCACAAATTGTCATCTCCTCCAACTGATAACTCCATAAATGACACTGACTTCCCTTGCCTGTCTTATTTCATTACCATTGTAAAGATCAGCAGAGCTAGACCAATTTTGATATTTTCCTACCTGTGGTGGTGGACAAAACTTGTACTTCTTGTGTGCCTGTTCTTATATTGCACTGCTTTTCATAAGAAGGCTGTTAAAATATTTAACTGTTTAAAACTCTGCAGAAGGAGGCATCTTTGTGTTCATTTGATCAGTGAATTCTGCCTGCTCCTTTTGACAAAATGTTGGTGTTTTCACTGGGAAAGGGTTTTCCCTGTCAGGCTTTGAGGTTAAGCATAGCCTTAACTTTTGAAACTTAACTCATTTCCCCATCTCCACATGCAGGCAAATGGCTCCTACAACACAAATGCAGGCACACTTCTCTCTGTATTTTTTTCCAACTATAGTAGGTAGTCTATTTAAAATAACTCACTTTTTTTCCCTACAGACCACACCTCTCTGAAATCACCACAGCTAAAACAGCACTAACCTAGCTAACCATGTCTTCTCTGTTCCATCAGCTGGCAGAGTGTGACAAGGTCCAGGAGAGTGGAGAAGGAATCCAGGATAAAGAGCTGTTTTCCTCTGCCTGCCTTTTCTCTTTGTCTGCTTCCGTCTCTAATAGTGACAAAGCAATCTCTTGCATCAACACGGGGTCTTCTATCAGTACCTCAGCAAATAACTTCTAACAAAGGGATAAAAAGAGCAAGGAAAGAAAGACATAATTTACATACAGATAACAAAGGCCTTTAAATACTTTAGGGAACCATTCAAAAATTAATCGTAAATCATGACTGGATTTGTTTCTGACTTGCTACCCATGCAAGGCCAGAATTGTGCCCACCCTGACCTATCCTGGCCTCTAAAAATATGCTGGCGTTTTGCCTTTTGCTTTGAAGGTAAAAGACACTAAACCTATAAACCTGTCTTTGCTGAAAGCTTATTTTATCCATAACAAATGATATTTTATCTATTTTTTATATCTAATGCAAGATATTTATCTTTTGAATCAACATTCAGCAGGCTTTAAGCTGTATATACCTCTCTAAAGTATATATACCTCTCTTATTACTAGCTGGGGCCATTCCTTCTCCAAAGACTGTGCAGATCCCAGCACATGCACCAGTGTGCCTATGATGCTCCCAAAATGGGAACAGCAAACACCCATGGTCTGCAGAGCTGGACCCCTTTTCTACTGATGATGGAAGCCTCCAAAAGAAGAGAAACTCCAGGAAATAAAAATGATCAAAAGCTGCAGATTGGTCACGTGGAAGCTGGAAAGACAAGGGTCCATCATCTGTTGTACTGTGGAAGGGGTGGTAGGAACAGCTCTTGGCTCTGTGCATGAAAAGATGCTCCTTGTCTATGTCTGTCCCAGCCTGTACAACTGGGCCACCTGGCTCATAGCAGATGGCAGATGTGGCCAGTTCTATAGCTGAGTGGCTTCACACTTTGCTGCTTATGACCAATGAATCATGGATCATAAGAAAATGTGAACGTAGCCATGCAGTTATTAGTAATAAATGTTCAGATTTCAACACCAGCCATTCCCCACATCTTTACAGCTACACTGGAAAAACCAGAGTTTGGAAAGACAGCACCCCAAATGTCAGTGTCAGAAGCTGTGCAACTTTATTATGTCCCTCTTACCCAGTGCTATACAATGTGCTCTTGTAATTCTCTGACTCTGGATGGGTGGGACTGGACAACTCATCTTTACATGCTTCTTCACAGAACTGCTACAAGGAGAACAGCATCTTTCTTGTTTCCAATGAGGACAGGAGAAGTAGCAAGCAACAACAAAGCTGCCTAATTAAAAAAACCCTGACCTGCTAGAGACATTCAACATCAGTAATTTCATTCACAATAATTAGCATTTATCAAAATTATACCCAACAAATTTGGAGTCCTACACCAGGAAATGGTAGACATAATAATAATAATTTGCTTCAGCAATAACAATATTTGCTTTAATGTCAAGTCTTTATTTTGTTTTCAGACTGTACACACACACAAACACAAAATCTGGAGACTTAACATGATCTCACATCAGTATTAAACATGTATATTTTCCTTCTCATTAAGCTGATTGTTTCTACTTCCTGCCATCATGAGGTCAAGAGTTCTACCTTTCTGTGGTCATTCACAGGAAAAAAAAATCTTGTTTTAAAGGTGGATAGAATGTATCTTCACCAATCTTAACCAATAAATAAATAAATTAAGAATCACATAGATAGAATTTAACCAGGAAGTGTAATTGAACTAGCAAGATCACACTGGAGCATTCTACTTCAAAGAGTTATTACTAACATAAGCAAAATGGAACTTATGTCCTTTTGAATCCAAGAACTCCAGAAAGTTTCTGGGTATTCCAAAACTAGACACTTATCAACTATTTGCTGCAGGACTTAGTTTTCTAGATTACCTCCTTTCGTGTCTGTTTTTGGTCTCTAGATGCTGTGGAATTCCTGGTAGACACACTCAAGGGCTTTGAGGACTGAGCACACCAAACCAAGAGAAGGGTGAAACTCCAGCTAAATAAATGTTCCTCAAAGTAGAACTTAAAACCAACAAAACCAAAGAAAGAACAAATAGGTCTCAAATAAGGCTTTTATTAATTGTCTACATAAGAAACGTTGCAATAGCTTCATTTGCAAGAATAAACTGCAATGCTTTATTGCACATCACATATCGAACATCAAATATGAAAATAGAACTGAAGTCATAATAAACATAATTATATTGGAACACATCTAAGTAGTCTCATTTGCTAATGAAAACAGAAAATGCTTAAAATTCTCTTTCATTAGCTGACATGGTTTATTAACCACATTGTCACATCTACTATGATTATGCCTGCCCATTAAAACTGCCTGCACTTGGAAATAAACCCTCAGATAACCAACAAAAAATCACAAGGTCTGTGGGGAGAAGAGTATGGGCAAAGGGCTCGAGACAGAGTCAGGAATCCAGAAGGGACCTGTGGCTAAAGGACATGGAAAGTTGTACCACCAGGTCAGGATAGTGATGCAGCAATCCTGAGGCCAGGCTAACCTCAGTAATTACTTCCATCATTACTGTTTAATATTCTGTACCCATAGGAATACTAATACCCCAGTGTGTTGCAAGATGCAATTACCAAATCCATTGTCATGAAAGGGCAGTGTAAAGCTGGTGGGGGAGGAATCACTTTTTCTCTGTTTTTTTTTTCTGGGTATGTAAATAGCATCAGATTTTTTATCTATTGCTTAATTCACCATAAGACTGCAATTTTTTCAAACAGTCTTATTTTCGGGTGTTGGATCCTAAATTTTTTACAATCAATATGGTGACTGGATGCCAGGTGCCCACAAAGCTGCTCTATCTATCCACTCCTTAGCAGGGCAGGACAGAGAGAATATAACAAACTTATCATAGGGATAGATAGGGACCAGGAGAGATCTCACCAGTTACTGTCATAGCCAAAATAGACATGACTAAGGGAAAATTAATCTATTGACATTCAAAATCAGAGTAGAAGAATGAAAAAGAAAACAAAATCTTAAAACAGCTTCCTCCCACCACTTCCTTCTTCCTAGGCTCTACTTCACTCCTGATTTTCTCTATCTCCCCCTACCAGTGGGGCAAGGGGTCAGGGACTGGGAGTTGCAATGAATTCATGACATGTTGTCTTTGCCACTGCTTCTTCTTCAGTGGCAGGAGTCCTCATGCTCTTCCCCTGCGTGGGGTCCGTCCCACAGGAAACAGTCCTCCACAAACTTCTCCAACCCAAGTCCTTTCCACAGGCTGCAGTTCTTCTCAAACTGCTCCAGCATGGGTTCCCCACAGGGTCACAAGTCCTACCAGCAAACCTACTCCAATGTGGGCTTCTCTCTCCACAGGCCACAGGCTCCCAGCCTCTTTCAGGCATCCACATGCTCTGGTGTGGAGTCCTCCAGGGGCTGCAGGTGGATCTCTGCTACACCATGGAGCTCCATGGGCTGCAGGGGCACAGCTGCCTCGCCATGGTCTGCACCAGGGGCTGCAGGGGAATCTCTGCTCTGGCACCTGGAGCACCTCCTCCACCTCCTTCTTCACTGACCTTGGTGTCTGCAGGGCTGTTTTTTCTCACTCCTCTCTCTGGCTGCACTTGCTGTTGCACAGGTTTTTTTTCTCCCTTCCTAAATCTGTTACCCCAGAGGCACTACCCCTGTCACTGAGGGACTCGGCACTGACAGCAGCAGGTCCATCTTGGAGCCGCATGACATTGGCTCTGTCAGACATGGAGGATGCTTCTGAAAGCAAACAAGTCTCATGGATATGTTCCCTTTGGGCCTCTACCTAAAACTTACCAATAAACACAGTGACATTAGCCAACAAAATTCACATATAGCTAGAAATCAAGGCAAAAATCAACTATTCTTTATTTAAACAGAAGTT
>VZRO01003186.1:175195-220273 GCA_013397915.1 Daphoenositta chrysoptera | reverse complement strand
TTTTTTTTTTTTTTTGATACAGTTCTCTGCACTGTGTTCTTTCCTTATTCTTCTGAACAGACTATCTGTTTCACTTCTCTTAATGATGGGGTGCAGAATTTGCTAGAGGTTAAATCAAAGCCCATTAAGAAGAATTAAATTCAACTTGATTGAGGTAAATAACTGAGTAAATGCTGGGCGGACGTCACCATAGCAGATAGAAGAGGTTTTCAATTGCATTTTTAAACAACTTTATGGAGAACATTTATTGAAATATTTCCACTTTCAAGATCTCAAATTATTTTTTTGGCAGTTCCTGCTCTTAGTCCTAAACATCTCAATCAAGACTACAGCACTTTGCAAAAGGGGTAGATGACTACAAAACTAGAGATCTCTTAAAAAAAAAAAAAAAAAGAAAAACCCAACAAAAGAGGAAATGAAGACTTTCTCCCTGTTGTTCTTGCTTTGGGAGTCGTATTTTAAAGAGACTACCCAAGCCTTCTAAATACTACTTATGCTTATATAAAACGTTAATACGCAGTTATGTATCTTAGCAGCAAATCAAGTAACTGGATGTTTGTGTGATGCTTTTTCCCTCCACGTTTTGGGTTTTCTCCTCTCATTCTGCTCAGGTTTACTGGGGCTTAATAAATCCCTTTTGGGTTATAAAGCACCACTTACGCACCTAAATATATCTTATCTACTTTTTCCAAGCTGAATCTCAAAGTGGAACAGAAAATAGTTTTAATGAAATGTAATTCATTGGTTTGCAGGGCCTTCTGTCATTGTAGCTCACACCTCTGATCATCCCAAGCAGTCTGCTAGGGAGGATGCAACGCTGACTCAATCTCAGTTTCAGATAGATTGTGTGCTGAGCTGTCACACACAGCTTACAGTGTGGAGGGATTCATAACACAGGTACCCTTCCAGTTCTGGGCATTGATTAAATGATGGCATATTTAAGAAACAATGCCATGCTTTTTGTGTTTATGGCATGTACTACCTACATGTTAGGTAGGTCTCAAGTAGTTTGCCAGTAAATTGCCTTTTCTGTTGTTTCGGTTATTGAAAGGCAGTCTGTGCAGTATATTAAAAAACATTGAAACAAACAAAACACATTAGAGACTGTTGTTAAGGAAATACTGTTGCCTCTGCTTCTAAATTCACTGCCAAATAAACTGTAATCAGATTAGTAAATATTTATTTAGGGTTTAGTTGAAGTTCAAGAGTATATTTCCATATCCATGTATTAGTCCAGGGGAAAGACAGGCCCCTGTGCAATAATGTTGCTTTCATTGCGAGGGCTCTCTGAAGTATTTCACAGGTAATCTCCAGATCAGAAATTGCATACATGGAGGTCAGAACTAATCTTTGCATCATTTCTTTTGCCACTGAAGAAAAAGAGGAATGAAAACAAAGGTATATAATCTAGAATTCAGATTTTGTCCCAATGCCTGCTCCCTGGAAAGCTGACACCTCTGAAAAACAGAAGTTTTTCAGTTATTTTTACTGACTTGAAAATTTGAAGATGCTGGAGCACTCAGTTCAACATTTCTTTAGTGGAAAAATACAATTTTCTAGTTCCGAGTGTCTTTCATTTAGGAATTTTTAGTTATTACATTTTTAAAGGATAAATGCGATCATATTAGAAATAAAACTAAAGATACCTTAAAATTATCATCAACTCCACGTCTGTCCCATGCATTTTGTTTATTTTCAAAGAAGTTTAGGATTTTTCATGTTTCAGGATGAAGGTAGTATGGGGGGTTTATTTATTTGGTTTGATTATTTGGTTTTGGGGCTTTTTGCATTGTTGGTTTTTTTTTTCTGGGGAGTGGGTGGAGTGTTTGAAGTCTTAACAAAAGCAAAATATTGTGGCTGGAAGCCTACTTCCTTTTCAGTTATAGCCACAGTTCTTCTGTATGTGTGTTTACTTCTGTATGTTTCTGTGGAGAAAAGCACACAAGTTTCCAGTAAAAAAGAAATAATTGTGATTTCAAAATGCTGAAAAAACTCCTTGTACAACACAAGGTTCTTCAGGTTTTCTATATGACAACTTTGGGATGAGTGTTAAGTAGCAGAAATTCTACAGCTCAAAAGACAAAATACTATATATCTCACATCAAACCACTAATATCAGCATGAAATACTGATTCTGTTCAGGCTATTTCATAAAAAAAGTGAGAGTCAAATTTTGATAAGCCTTAGGAATTACATTTGTAGTTATTTTTTCAAATCTGTGAAGTAAGTATACAAATTATCTCACTTCGGCTACATGCCCTCATCCAAGATTAAAAAACAGTAAGTCCTAAGGTCTACCTAAATTTAATAATACATTTTAGAAGTCATTTGGAGTTACTTAAACAAGCTTTTCCATAAATTGCAGGATGCCTCAGATTTTTTGGGAACATCTATGCTGTATGATAGTCCCACCACTTAAAAAGGTTGTAGTTTAAGCACAGCCAGCAGCACCTGTCTAAGTGGATGTTTTTCTGGCAGTCATTAATCCCATTGTACTTCTCTATGCCTGAAGTTTCTCAGGTTTGTTACAGACCACTGGTAAATACAAGTTTTAGTTGGTTAGGGCAAGACGTGGTTCTGAGGAGTAGATTACCTTGCATCCCTCAGATCATTCAGCAATTGATCAAAACACAGTTGGCCTGGAGAGATCCAGAGCACTGGATAGGGTACTCCTGGTGAAGAACATGCTTTGGAAGACTTAGGTGGTACCTCACCTTGCAGTCATCTGGTGTGTACTGAACATGGGGCTGAGCACTCAGGCCACCAGAAACCCCAGTGCCTCCTTTGGCAGCATCTTCTGTGCTGGGATTTAGGCAACCAGCCAGCAGCACTGATGGTCAGACTTCCCTCCATGGACCTGAAATACTTAAGGATCCTCAGGCACATTCGCTGGAGCAAGTGGATAGTTGCATTTTCAGTTGGATGACAACTCCCCTCTTAAAAAAATTAACTCTGATCTCTGCAGATTTTATGTCCAGTTTTTTTACCATTAGCTCACAGACTCCTCAGGGGACATAAGAAGAGAAGGGACAAGTAGGCTTCTCTCCTCACCACATGCTCCCTGTGGGCAGTGGCTGTGCCCTCTTCTAGCCCAAGCAGCTGCAAGCTGCCTGTATAACTATACCTTGTTCCAGACAGGAAATATGTAATTACATTTTTTTTCTATTCAAGGAGATTTCTGAACCTCTCCAAAGCACACAGTTTGTCTATGTCTGTTGTCTAAAAGAAGACTGGTGCTGCCTAGAGGGCTGAAAGTCATGGAAACCTGCAGTATGGAATAATGGAAATGGATGGCACTATTGCTTCTGCTAGTATGTTGGTGTAATTGTTCTTCCTTCTTTTGGGCTTTATTAAATACATACATACATAAGCAGTTTTATGCATAGGCTTTATCATAATAAAAAGAAAAGGGAAGTTCTATATTAGATGAAATTCATAATCAAGCCAGCAGTGAAACTGTCACAGCATATGAACTCTATAATATTTGATTCCTTTCCAATCCCTAGTGATTTGTCCTTGGGCTGTATGAAAGAGCTGTCCCTGTTTCAAAGACAAAATTGCAGCAAGAGTCAGAACAAGGAAGTTTTCCGAAGAAATTCAGAACATTTGTTTCAGTAAAGCCTCAGCACAGCTATGGCTAGTGACATGTCTGACCTCCAAGTTCATCCTCTTTCCTCCAGACATAAAAGAAAAACTGATTTCTGGGCTCCACAGAGCCCAGGTCATAGGATGAGCATGGGGTAAAATCATAGTGTGGAACAAAGAAGTAATGTCAGACTAGGCAGACTAGGGAAGTTTTACTGTGACGTATACACAACACCCCCAAAACAAGCATATATTAAATGCTCTATCCAACATTCTGTAAAATTAAATTAAAGACTTGGTTTGGGTTTTTTCTCACTTCTTTCTAGCACACTCAACACTGTAGTAAAAGAATAGCAGAAGAACAGTAAGCAGGAAACCAGCTACACCTGCCTTGGTATCAATTCCAAGACCTTCTTGCAAATATCAGGAGTTACTCCACCAGTATCAGTGGAATTAAACTGGCATTAGTATCAGTGTAAATGAGAAGATCACTGTGAGTTACACAGTGTTTATTAATTGTGGATCATTATGGACAGTGATTTACTTGGCATTATCCATTTAATTGCCTCAGACAATCAAGTAGGTAAGAAAAATTCTTGTATCTTCTCTAACCAAATTTATTTGGATGGCATAAACTGGAATTCTGTTCAGTGTGCTAAAGGTTTTATAGCATTGATCTTGACCTTGTTTTTTCTGATTACAGAAAATCATCTTAATGTATCTTTGCAAATTGGTGCTTGGCAAATTTATCCTGCTCAACATGAGACATTCTAACAGAGGTTCTAATAGAAGTAGCACAGATAAACTTAGGACTATGTTGGCAGTTCTGTAAATTTGCAAGTTGACATGAGTGTATTGTCTCCAAGAATTCCTTCAAGCAAATCTTGATGACAAACTGTCAAGCAAAGAATTATTTACATAATCCTTGCAATCATAGATTATCTGTGAACCAATTTCTCTATCTTAGTATGATCATCCTCACTCATCCTGTTCTCATTGACTCTAAAGGTCTATTTTCTTAAATTTGAGAAACTCATGGTCCTTCCATCTCTATTACTTAAAATATCATGAGGTCAAATAGTATTAAAATATGTTTTCCTGAATCAATAGCATTAATTGAACATCTCTGTAAAATATCACGGTAAGTATATGGTCTAAGCATGGAATAAAGCATTTCCATTTAAAATTTCCACTCCAAAACAACCAACAATGCTGTCTGAAAAATGTGAGTGACATGAGGAAAAAAATGATGGCACATTTTTGGATAGCAGCTACAGTTTTATTTTAAAAGCATAGAGACCTGGACAGAACTTTTTTTTTTTTTCCCCTTTGTGGAGGATCTAATTCTAGTTTTTCAATAACCTTGATGACTAGACTGTTTTAAAATTGAAATAAGTCACATTCCTTGCATTGCCCTCAAACAGGTACTCCTTCCCAACCCAGTTGTGGATTCAGTGCACTTGACAAAAGATGTACAGTGCAAACCTGTTTTCTTTCCTTCTTTCTTTCTTTTCTTTCTTTCCTTCTTTCTCTTATTTTCTTTCTTTCTTTCTTTCTTTTCTTTATTTTTTCTTTCTTTCTTTCTCTTTCTTTCTATCTTTCTTTCTTTTAATTAATTGTCATGTTGCTTGCATTAGTCAACCCAATGTTTAGCGTTTTTTCTTGAAGTTTTCATTTAGTAATCAAATATTTCCTGGTCTGGGTCAGCCTGATTCAGGAAGACCTTCAGTGTTTTTTCATACGTGGGAAATTTTCCCGACAAAAAAAATGTGATTGTATTTTATAACACAGAGTTGGTACCAAGCTTGGGACAAATTAATGAGCAGGAAAGAGGGAATGGGTGAGACTAAATGCTCTTTCTCTGTCTCTCTCTGTTCCCTTTCCCCTGCTCCTGTATTACTGCCATGCTTGATCCTGGCCAAGTGCATGGGCACAAGACCTTCTCATTAACATTAGGGCTGCATCCAGCTCCAGTAGCTGAGACCTTTCCTCTTTAAAAAACAGCAGCAAAGCAAGGAGATTTTTCACTTTTTTCTTACCTTGCCACCAGGGCCCATTGGTACAGGCATGGGTAGAGTGAGCCAAATCAAACATTGGGCTGTAGATACAAAACCTTCTGGGATGTAACCCTTCTGTGCATAATGCAGCAGCTGTGAAGGGCTTCTGAGTCTGAAGGGCAATAAAGAAATAGGGAATCAAAGTCCATCTGCATCAAAGGGATAGCTGCACATACAGAGGATTAGTCATAGAGCTTGCCACACAGATACTTTAACTTCCCCAGATACCAGAGAAATAGGTCCTACTTTTCATTCACTACCCCACAATGAGGCCATTTGGGCTTTTCCCCCCCACCTCTCCAAAATGTGGAGACCTCCTGCAGCTTCAGAGCCTCTGTGAGGCGACGTCCACAAACGCCACTTCCTCCTTTAGAGAAGGAACTTGCTATCACAGCTGCCCCTGCACAAAGCAGGCATCTGCTCTCAGGTCCCCAGGTGCTCAGCTGCTGGATGGCTTCCAGCACTCCGGGCATGCCTCCGTCCTTCTTCCCCTCTCCCCCACACACACATGCTAACCCATTCCCTAAGACCACTACCCTTCAGTAAACACTAGGGCACACGTCTTGTGGCTAAATCCACACCCCAGCCCTGCTACAGGCACGTCCCCGTGTTGTTTTTATAGGGGTGCAGTCTCACGCTGCTTGTGCTGTGCTGGAGCTCGTGAGCCCAAGGAGCGGAGGACGCTTTGGCACACCACCATACACTGCAGCTGGGCAGCTCCTGCTCAGCAGCAGTAACAGGAGACTGAATTTTGAGAAAGGGGAACGCTGGTGTCCAACAATAAATCTGTTAGAGAAGCCCCTATCAAAGCTGACAAACGCCTGCTAGATGTGTTAATTGACCATTATCCAGAATTTCTACCGTTCTAAGTACCTGGTGGAACCCCTCCCAGACATGATCATAGCTTTGCTGTCCAGCAGCATGAAAAGAAGTGGTAGAATTTGACTACACAGGATGTGTTTCAAACACTGCTGCCACGTGCTGGAGATCCTCCATCACTCTCACACCAAATACAGATAAAAGATTCACAAGGCCAATGAGTCAGCATGCCAGACCCCATCCCACAGTGAGTCAAGATCAATTTAGAGCATCTGGCCTCTCCAGCACTGCTCCTGACTGCTCCTTCTGTATTTGAGGAAGTTCTCTGCTGCCCCCTCTCCAAGGTGAAAATGTAGAATGGATTTGCCTGTTACAGCATATGGAGGAAATATACCAGATTGGAAAGAATACAAAAGTGGTTTTTTTCCAAGATTTATGGAGGGGAGTGACTGCCTCTCTTTTTTCCTGTTACCCCTCACTCTTAAGGAGTGATGATCAAAGTCAAACATGTCGTATTTGGTGAGCAAATCACTATAGAAAAAACAAGGAGAATGATCTTTTTCTTCATTGTCTCAGTGAGCAGCAAAGCCAGTTTTACTCCTGTTAGTGGTGATGATGGCTTGCACCCAAGCTTTCCAGAAAAATTACCTGCTGTGACAAGATTTGAAAGAATGGTTTCTTTGTGAAGTATCTGGCACGGGGACAAGGTCTGAAAAAAGGGATCATAAAAGAAAACTTATTTCAGTCCAAATTTTTTTTTAAAATACCATAAACATCTAATCTTTTTAAGAGTATCATCAAAATCAAATCCATTACATTAGTTAAAATACTGTGAAGCCAAATTCAGCTGCAAAGCCTACACATCCAGTTTCTGAATTCTGTAAGTTAAGACAAGTCCTCTCTCAAATGCTTTGTGAGACACACAAAAGTAATAATGAATGTTAAATAGGAACCAGGGAGAATAATACTGCCAAGAGTACTGCCAAACCCTAGGTTAACTAAAAATAATAGTAGTACAAAAGTAATTTTATAAAAGCACATCTCACCTTGCAGAAGATTTTTTAATTGCCACTTCTATCAGAAGTATAATTTGAAGGACATAGTAATGTTTTAGCAGTTATTAGTATCCATAAAATTTTCTTGATACAACTTCTAGCAAAGCATTGACAGGAATTCCAATGATATTAAGAACAGGAGTTTCATAGAACTCCTTGTCATCGGTTTTGAACAAATAGAACCTTCCTTAACACAGGAGAAAAAAAATTTAAAAGGCAGGGCAGAGGACCAAGAAGCCTTTAATAAAAATATAAATTAAATATCAAACTCCATGGAAATTACATTTCCATATATCTCCCACGTATTTAGTTTATTCACTTTCTTACTGGTTGGGAGTCAACAATTTCTGATCCATTACTGCTTCTCTACTAAACAGCTACCAGCCAACAAGGGTCCCAAAAAAATGCTTTCCCACAACACAAACACATTCACAGCATCATCTGTGGCTCTTTGACAAGTCCATTACCCCCTTTCTAGACAGCAGGGATCTTCAAGCCTGAGCACAGAGGTTTTTGGGTGGACTGCAGCAGTGGTTCTTTGGCAATAGAAACCTCAGGAGCTCAGTGAAATTTCCAGGCTGAAACAGCCTCACATGAGCTGGAGTAATAAAAGAAGAGACAGTGCACCAAGGACTGTCTATTTTTCAGAAATGTGATTATTGATAGAAGAGGGCACATAGGGGCACAACTCCTCCACAGCTTCAGAGAAGATATTTATTTTCTGTAAAACTGGGAGATGAGTTACAAGCTGTTCTTATTTTCATAGTGCTTCAAGCTCATCCAGGGGATAAGAGGCAGTAACCTCATCCTCTGATGCCAGATCTGTGTTACTGGATGAGGTATTTATATTGATCCAGCTCTATAGTAGCAGTTCACCATCTTAACTCCATTAGTTTTCCTCACGTTTCAGAGGGAAAGCACTCCTATTTTTCCAGTTTTACAGATAAGGATATCAGACCTGCTTTGATTTCACTGGGAAAATGTGGCAAGACCCCACCACACTTGAGCAGCTCCTTCAAGCATCCGCAGTGGGGGTGAATGAGCAGAACTTGCTGGGCAGGTGCAGGTCAGCCCTGAAGGATACACACAGTGAATAAGATGCAATTAGGACAAATGGATGGGAGGTGATAGAGATGCCTCAGGCTCCCTGTGGCTGATCTGGGAAGACACATTGCCATTTTTCCAAGGAGGCTGGGTGACAGGGGGCACATCCTCCAAATGTCCCAAAATGGCATTACATCACCAGAATCAAGAGAACCTGTGAAGCTAGAACCAAAATAGAGACATTCAGTAGCCACTCCCTGGGGCACATTGTGCCCCACCGGCTTTTACCTTATTATCAGAGCATCTCTCCTTGTTTTTTGAGCACAGGTCTGAACCTTTGGTCACATTACAGAAAGACCTGTTTCAAGCAATCCCTTTGACACAAATTCCAGGGCTGATTTTGACTTGACTTAGGTGAACTTCAGAGCTTTTGAATATTTATGCAAGTGTTTGAGCTGCCTTTTGAAACTGCTGAACGGAGAAAGAGGGGGAAAAATATCTCTGTAGCACCTTAGTAATGGGTCTTTAATGAATTCAAGCATAAGTACATGATACATAAACCTGAGGCAACCTTTATCTAGAGATTTCAATTTCCCTGTAAGTGTCCAATAAATTAAAATAACTTTAAATGAAATCACTCTAAGTTCTATTACCTCTACAGATTTTGAATGAAGGTCCATCAGCTTATCTCCTTTTTTTCTGTTGTTGCAGTTTCATCAAAAGCTTTTGCTGCCAGGGATCTACTTAAGGATTAATCTGGTTGACATAAAAGTAACCACAAAACTTATGAATATTGCTCTGTGGTTTTATATAGGATGCAATATATAGTAGAGCAAGAACAACACATTCAGTTTGTATTTTCAGCAGATACAAATAGGGGCTCTTGACTACAGAAATATTGTAGTTTGATAAGGCCTGAATTATTAAAAAAATCATCCCTCCATTTGTCAAAAGAAACATTTTAGACTTTAATCGCTGAAATGTATCTTATTACATCCTGAAGACTGGTTAGGACTAACACAACTGAAAAAGGAAAGTTCCTCATAATTACCTTTAAATAAGGAATCCTGTAGTCTCTCTTTTTCAAAGTTCTGGCTGCATCTAGCATGCCCCAGCTTTGTGACTGAGAAACCTCTGCATCATAAACTAGAAATGTTCTCATCGCCTGCTGTTTGCAAAAGATGCTTCTAAAGTTTTGCAGAATATAAAGCACAAAAGGAGATGGTACAGATAAAAATTTCCTAAGCTGGATACGAAGTCCTAGAGTAAAGCAATACTGCATATATANAAAAAAAAAAAAAAAAAAAAAAAAAAAACAAAAAAAAAAAAAAAAAAAAAAAAAGAAAATAAGTGAAGTGGTAAAGGGACAAAGGAGACATTCTGGTCCTGTGTTTCCTTTTTTTTTTCCCCAGCAGACACAACGAAACTCCCTGCTGTTAACTCTGGCGCCTCCAAATAGAAGACCAGGATTTTCCAAACCACTGATTTTCAACCAAAGTTAATAGGAAATTTCTTATCACTGGCTTTGGTAAGAATAGCATTAGCCCAGAAGATGTACTTGGAAAGTCCTGTTCAAAAACGAAGCCACAAACTAAGCCACAAACTAAGCCAGCCTACAAGGAAGACAGTGTACAGCATTGCCTAGTTGGGTAAACATGTCTGCCTGCGCTTATCTCTGATAGCTCAGTGAGATCATCTGGACTAGTCAAATGTTAAATTGAGGAAAGGCTTACAGATCAGTTTATGCAACCAAACCTTTGTCCTTTTCAGCTGATCACCTGTGCTCATACAAGGTACAGTTTGTAAGGCAAGTCGTGCATTTAAAAGCACTCTGTTAATTCTGTTTAAGAGCTACACATCTCTTTTGGACCCTGGGCATGTGGTGGAGATTTTCGCTTGGTTTTGCCTTTTGGATGACAATAAAAACGAAACTGAGAGTTCTCCTGCTGGTATCCCGAGAACTGTGGAGGCTGGCGAATTCCTGGGCGATGGTGTGCTGAAGCTGACCTCTAGTGGAAGGACCACAGCTCAGGGAGACGCCAAACAAAGGCAGGAAAACTCCAGAAAATGCACAGAAAACGCTAGTGAGAGCTGAGAGAACAAAAGCATGGCATCGGAACCAAGATACTGAAAATATGAACGTGAGCAGTTATTAGAGCTTAGTGGGTGTGAGTTGAGCCTTTCTGCTGCTTCCTGTCAAGAGCAAAAATAACACAATCATATTTTCCGTGATGCAAAACACTAACTTGGAGTAAATGGAAACTTTATTCCATGCTTTTAACGGCTTTTTAAAACTATCTTTTTACCATTGAGAAATACATTTCAGTTACCAGGGAAAAGAGATCCAATCTCATCAGTGAGTTATTGAGATTCTTAAGGTGATAGTCAATATCAAAGTGAGAAAGCAGAAGTTGGAACTGAGGTTTCAGGTCCTTGGTTTCAGTGCTGTGCCAGGGCAGAGTGAAACCATTGTCCTTGTAGCAGGATTCTGCAAAAAACCATAATCAGACCAGCTGGAGAACATCAATACTTTAAACAAAATGAGTGCAAGATGTCAGGAAGCAATGCTATCGGTGCCCTTTACTTTTCATCCACTCAAGGATGTAATTCCTTGCTTTTTTTTATCCTGAAGCAGAAGTATGTCAGAGAATGGAATATGATGTCAGGGGAAACCCATATTGTGTGGATTTTTTTTTTATTATTATTTTCATATCTCTTTTAAGAAAGGGCCTTCTGCCAGACCCCAAAAGACAAACAGCTGTTGTGGGTCAAGGCACCTCCATAGTCCTTGGAGGAGCACCTATCCTGTAGGAAAGGACATTGGCTAACAAATCCTTCTGCCCAAACAGAGTCCTGCTCAGGCATATACAACATTCTTCTCACACACACACCTCCCAAATCTTCACATGCCATGAGAACTTCAAGTATGTTACTATTTCAGGGTTATCACTCCTCCGTTATCTGATTGTGGCATGATGCTGCTATCGTCAGCTTCTGAAACAAGGGTGTGCTGGGGATGGCTGAGTCTGGCCTGGAATCAGTGGTGACGAGTCTGCTGGCATCGTAACACCCAGTTTTAGAAGAAAACTGTTTTCTCCTTCTTCTTTACATCATCTCAGGTTTGCTCAAGGCTTTGAAGGATACCAGTATTACTTCATCCTAGAAGAGCCAAAACTACTGTGCTTCTGTAAGTTTTGTCATATTTTCTTCCCTTTTTTCAGCTCTTTGATGGGTATATTTAACACTGGGGGTTTTGTTGGTTGGTTAGCTGCTTTTTGTCTTAGGCCAAAACATAACAAACAGCAGCACTTTTTCTGCTACTACTTTTCCAGAGACTTCTGAAAGACTATATAAGTATTAGCTGATTCTTCTTTATCCAGTATTGGTGAGTATTGCTTATATATGCAAAGATCCTAACAGGTAAGATAGAATTTGCTAAAGTTCAGCAAAACTCTTGGGGTTTACTGGAACTACAAGTAATACAATTTTTATCTCATTGTTTCATCAGTAAAGGGCCATCTGTGTTTGTGTTCCATGCTTTATTTCAGCTTTGTTTTTGATGTCTTGTCTAATCATTCTATTGTTTCATATATGATGCTCAGATCTACATAGCAGACGAATGACACGATAGTAAGATGAAACTGTTCCTCAAATATTACATAACCAGATACTGAAGATCAACATGATCCAGAGCGTGTCTGAGTTGCTTTTAATACTAATAAGGGTCTACTCCACAAAGTGGCTCAGGTGAACTTTGTAATGTTGTAGGTCTTGCTCCCTTCTCTGTACATTATTAGCTCATTATATCCAAGACCATGGATCATCCCTCCTTCTATCCTGCTTATATAAGAGAGATGTGGCAGGTTCAAGAGGCTGTATTTTGGACAAAGAGTTTAACCCTGCTCTTCCTGCACTCATAGCACCATACTCCTAGGGCAGTGCTGCTGTGTCTCCCCATTGTGGGACCCCTTTGGGCTATGGAGTGAAAAATGGCTGCACCAGCACCACCAATTAGATCAATCCAAGCTTGGTTAGACCACTAACTAAATGCTACATATTACATAGCTGTAATTCCCTTAGCACTGTTCCAAATCATCACTGGTTGGACAGTGCCACTCTGGCCAAGGGCTGTGCCTTCCTCCCCTGTGCCAACCCACAGGTACATCCAGTAGAGATTTTCAGTGGAGAAAGGAGACAGAGAGAACAAGTCACAGTATCTTTTCTTTCCTCCACCCCGGGCAGCCCACTCCTCACCTGCAAGGATGAGGCATACACCAGCCTAGTTCCCAGGAGAGAGGGGTCGTACTTTTCCTGTGAGCCAATCCTCACAGTTCCACACCATCCCCACTCTGTAACATCAGGGGTTAAATCATAGGTTTTAAACACTCTGCAACAGGAATACTGCCTTGCTTGCTAAGTACCACTCACAGGAGTAACTCTATATAAACAACTCCCTCCCTGCCTTCAAAAGGAAATAAAAACTTGAGAATAACCACAAGCAGATACTCCTAGATACCCAGTCCCAACAGTGAATCTTGCTGAGCAACTAATTCTGATCATAAGCACACAGCTTAGAGTGAAAGTCTAGAGACCCCTAGAGATACTTCAGCATAAGTCTTTAAACAAGAACTTTCTTCTCTTAGTTTATCCAGAAACAGGCCACCCACAGAAATATTTTAAGTATATTGTTGCAGAAAATTGGAAGGGTGAGTTTCAGGGTTTGGCATAATTCAGACAACATCTTGTCTTCTCCATCAAGCTGATCCCACAAATATCCTTCTGAACTGCCTGTTTCTCTAGTCCAAGGCACAGAAAGGCCAGAGGAGCAACTGCTGCAGATTCAGGGCTCCAGACACTGGAATTTGAGCACCAGATCTCCAGGATTCCTGCTGACTTTAAAAGCCACACTCCAGATTTCTCAAACATGCAAACCAAGGATGGCAACGTTTGCAGTGTCGACCTTTCTCAGAAAATACATATCAACAAATGCATTATCTGCAGGACTGTGGTTTTAAAGGAAAGCTGATAATTCCTCACAATTTTTTCTTAAAGCTCTTGAACAGGAAAACACATCTGTATTAAAAATATCTGAATTTCTGACTAGAGCACCTCTTAATTTTCCCATTTGCCTTGAACCACATCAGGATATTTCTCATCAGCCACATTCATTCTATGAGAAATAGGCAAATGCTGCAGAATGGAGTTAAGAACATATCGGTTATTTTTCTTAGTAATTTAGAAAGCATAAAAACTGTTCAGTAGCAAATTTGGTAACAAAATGAAACACAAAAGAAAAAAAACCCCTATAGCTATCAATTATACATAATTCCAGAAGTCTATTCACTGTCAATGACACATAGCACTGATAAAATAAAATTACTGAAGAAATTGGATAAAATATGGAAGCATTCAAAACTATTTTCAAAAGGTGATGCTTAAACAAATACTCCCCAAGTCTGCAGACTTCATTCAGATGTCTCAGTCCTCAACAGTGTCCTACTCTATCAAAACATCATCATAGTGATTATACAGAAAAAGTCTCTCCAAGCTTTCTCCTTCTCACCCTAGGTCTTCTCAAATCCAAGCAGCTCAACAGTACCTACATTGCATGCAGGAAGCTTTTTAATTACGTAAATAATTTTTATCATTGCAACATTTCCTTGCTAGTGAAATCATCTGCTAAAAGAATTATAACTCACATGTATGCAGCCTAGTTCATTACTTACAAACCTATAGATTTCTTACATTGAATTTGATCTTCCTCTGCTTACTTTTTTGAATGCTTCATAATTACACTTCACTGTTCAAAGAATGCTCATCTTACCTGGAGAAAACTACTTTCAGAGAGTGTAGGTGTCACAATCTAACTATTGGGTGTAAATCAACAATCATCCTGTGTCACTACGTCCACTGGATTTTTCTTTCCTGTTAGGAAACTTCTTGCCACTGAAAGCCTTGCAGCCCTCTGAACGGCATTGCCGTGTTCCTCCTTGATGTGACTGAATTGCTTCTGCTTACGTATATAAAAGAGAGACTGTTACTTTTCTGAATCTGCTTCCTGCATTAGCTAGGAGGCCATTGCATTCCCACTGCATGAAGAATCCTAGCCTGAGAGTAATCTCAAAGGTTTATTTTCTTCCTAAGTGCTTACAAATTATGTTTCCAACCCAATGAGGAAAAGGGAATTTCAGTCCCTATAGTGAATCTTGCTGAGCAGCTAATTCTGATCGTAAGTAGACAGCTGAGAGTGAAAGTCTGGAGACAAATGATCCTCAGTGTTAAAAGCTTTTTATTTGGGTGGGAGAAAAGCCATTGCTGACACACTGTTTTTCATTAACAGCTGCTGTGCTAGATGTATACATGATAGATCGTAGGTTTGCTTCCCTCCTGATGAAGGGGGTAAAACTGTCCAATAACACTGCCATGCATACAAAATCTCTTCCATCTTAGTATGTGCAAATATTTACTCTGGACTAGCTGAGTAATTCTGTCTGCAAAAAACTTGAATAAAATCAGAAAAAACCAGCAAATCACACATTCATGAACAATAGCAGCTTGACATAATCAGAAACTTAAACAGCCTATATATCATCATTAGTAGTAAAACAACAGCTAATCAGCCACCAAAGACCACTGTGCTATTAGACTTATTCATGAAGCATACTTCCCTCAAGTTGACCCAGTGGAAGTATGACAGGTATTTAAAAAACCCCAATTAATACAAGGAAAATGGCAGAAATCAGACCACTGAACCTAGAAGTTTGAAAATCACTTAAAAACTGAAAATAAAAACAACCTGCAGCACAGATGTCATAGAACAGCACAAAACCATCAGGGAATTGAGAGAACCTTGGCCCAGCCCATCTGGTCTGGCACAGATTCCTATCCTTTCAAGAAATAGAAGAGGTAAATTTCGTGTCATACAAGGGAACTGCAAATACTGACATTTTCATGCCTGTTTTCAGGAGGGAGTTTGATACTTGTTTTATTTTCAAATGTGCACAGTGCAACCTGCTGGGCCAGGGAAAGCTCCTGGGTCCTCGCAGTCAGCGGGAGCCCTACCTGGAGCAGCGGCAAGCTTGCCTTTGTGTGCGCCCTTCTCCGCGTTATTCCCAGCTCTCCAACTCCCTCTTCGGGACAGCAGCCTGAATAACAAGGGCATTTTCTTCTGACACTTGTAAAAGTGAATAAAAACAAATATTTGAATAAAAACAAATATTTAAATATTCTAAAGAAGTGGTACATACAGAAAAATTATTAGGCATTGAATTTAACTGGGAGTTTTCACCTAAATAAACGCTGCAGAGCCGCGATCCACATTACTACTCAAATAGAAGAAGGGTTATGCTGTGTTACTATTGTGAAAACAGCATTATGACCCCTCCCATTCTGTCTTTACAGGCCCAGATTTCAAAATTCATATTACTTTCCCTAGTTTTAATTTTAAGTTACTTCTTGACAAAGATTTAAGGGGTTTTTTTCAACCAGTGTACATTTAATCTACCTGCCCATAAGTCTTTCTTCATTATTAACTCCCTTTCTGTTCTGAAACAAGATGCATCCTTTGGAGTTCCAACAGAACCATAGGCAAAAAATGTTCAACAGGATGCTACATACAAGCTGGTATAATCCAAACATCCTTCAAGCTCAACACAGCTCAGATGGTGAATTTGTGAGTAGGCAAGTTTAGTGATATGAAAAGACTATATTACAACAGCAGAATTTATTTAATTAGAAGACATATTTTGGCAAACTCTTGTCTTCCACCGTTTTGGTGCTTTTTTTTTTTTTNNNNTTTTTTTTTTTTTTGCCAAAGCACTTAAAAAGCCCATCTGGATACTTGTCAATCCTATAAACACATATTAGAATGCACATCTATGCAGTGGAGTTCCTTGACAAGCATCCTTCACAATTGCCACCTTCCTAATATGCCTGTGTCACACAAGGTAGAGCTGAGAAACCTTCTGGAGGAGAACTGTTTTTTAATTCTCATGTATCAACACTGGACACTAGGAAAAGGATCTTCAGCCAAAGGGTGGTCTGTCACTGGACCAAGCTCCCAGGGGAATGGTCACAGCACTAAACCTGCTTGAGTTCAAGGAGCATCTGGATGACACTCTTGGTCATTTGGTTTAGTTTTAGGTAGTCCTGCAAGGAGCAGGGCATTAGAGTCCTTGGTTCTTATGACTCCCTTCCATCCTGAGATATTCTAAGGTTCTATGATAACTTTATTTATAAGAAGCATACATTAAATAATTTTTATCTATTTGAGTAAAATGAATGCATGAAAATTACAAACATAGGTGAAAAACTGTGGACCATTATAAAAAGCCCCCTAGATCTCATCCAAAAGCAAAACATGTCAAACTGCTGGAACACTTCAGAGCCCTAGGTAGGTAGGACCAGGGAGAGGTTTTATGATCTGTCTACTATCATCACTGTTTTTGGGCAGGAAAAAGTAAATCTCTTCCCTAAAGGTATTTGTTTATCCTGTTCTTTAAAAATGAATGGTCATTACAGATGGTGAACAGACTCCTAGCCTAGATGTCAGAGTTTAACTTAGACTGTCTTTGGAAAGCTTGAATTTCAGCCCACTATTTTATGTCCTATTCATAAGTACTCTCCACCTTTACAGCAATGTCCCATGTTTCTTAAGATTTATAACCTAGAGAAAATAGAGTGGAGACATAAGTCCAGATCCTTTTTTGTCTCAAGTATCCTAGTCAAGTGCTCTTCCTCTCTGTTTTTCTTCCACATATTCTCCAAGTAGTGTGCAGCTTCCTTGAAGTGTAATGCTAAACTTGGATACACCATCTTAGCTTTCACCTCATCATTGTTGAGCAAAGTCTCCTATGTGACCACTCACACATTGCAGCATTATGTTTGAAGCTGCTTCCTCTTCACTGTAAGAAGGACACATTTGACCTGCCAGGGAGATATAAAGTTTTGCTTGCAATATGCAACATGAAATGAATTTAGTTTATGTTTTGACATTCCGTTCCATTTCAACCATAATTCTGTGGTAAACACACAATGAAAAAGCTGGTATTCCTGGCTCCCATGTGTGTATTCACGTCTCAAAAACTGAACAGTTGACACAATCATTACCAAAAAAAAAAAAAATCACTGCTGCAACTAACCCAAAAGTCAGGGCTGGGAAGCGCAAACTAAAGCAAGCAACTCCAGCTAAATTAAAAATTGCTAAGGACAATAAAGAGCAGGCAGTTCTTCAGCTGTATAAATAAGAAGGAACCAAGAGAAAAGAAATGATGCCACTATGTAGCCTGTGGAGTTCAGATAAAAATAACAGAGATATGGCTGTAAAACTAATGACCAGGCATTTGGGATAACATTCATCTGACCGGTTTCAGCTGTTCCCTCAGACTAACACTTTCAGAAATGCTTGCTTCTCTCGTCTCATCTAAGATAGATGGTGGCACTCACATGGGACCCCATGGAGACTTTCAGGTAAGTACAAGAGCCACAACCCAAACAACTTGCAGAAGCTTCAATAGGCCCCAGCAGGGGACACAGTAGAGGCAGCCTTGACCACTTCAGTACATGCAAGCAGAGGGAAACAGAACATGCTTCATCAAAAGTAAGAGTGCTTGTTTTATTATCCTCACTTCCTTGGCTTTTTTTCCTGCTATAAAATCATCATGTGTTTGTACAATATTCTTATTCTGGGAATGTATTTCAGTCCACATAAACATCTGCACTTAGTTATGTTAGCCAGTATCCAAATCCCAGCAAGATCCTGCCCTGATTATTTAGCTCTGACTGTTTTTGCCAGCTTCTATTCCCAGAACACACTGGATTTATAGCTATGTCCAACCTCCAGCTTTGCTGGTTAGAAGATTGTAACACACATGCTCAAACTGAACATCTTGTGTACTAGGACAAACTCTTTCCAGCAGGCTCAAGTAACAAGCCATTAAATTGTGCTAGCATATTCCATTAGCAGCAGGAAAGTGAACTATTGTTGGATGCAATTTATTGGTCTGTATTTTTAATCATACTGTTTGACCTACATCTTTTGTCCACTTTCCTTGATATCTAACCATAAAATATGACTCTTGGTTCAAATACCAATAAAACCTGTTGTCACAATTTTGCATAACTCAGCGTAGAAGAACCCAGATTTCAAGTAAATAAACCAGTAAGTCTTTTTTTTTTGGGATCGCTGTGTGTTTTTGTCTGCTGCCCTGTAGAGCTAGATCCAAACCATTAATAAAAAAGAGATATATACAGTTTCATCTGAGAAGACAAACAAAAACATGCAGGATATAAATCAAAACAAGGATTTGTAAAAGAATAGAGTAAGCACTTACTAAGCCAAAAACATATTGTTCTTGTGAAGAAGCCTGCTCTGACCACTGTGCTTTCTCCAAATGTACGTTTACGGAGCTCCAGGCCAGAACATTTTTGGAGCATAAAGACATGAGGCATTTGGATCCCAGCAAAATTCACTGTGATCTGCCTAATTCTTATGGAGCAGAACTTCACCACAGTTGTGCACAAGCTTACCTTCCTAATGTAGCTTCTAGAGAATTATTCACTCATGGGTATTTCTTTGAAGACTTATTTTACGTGACTGACAATTGCCTCAAACTAATTAATAAATGAATACATAAGCTTTCTACCCTACCCCTCCCTCCCAAGATACAATTGGAAAACAAATTTTGTGCCTTTCTTCAAGTAAGAAAACTGGTTTGGGATACACTTTCTTTGTATCTGGTTTGAATCTCTCAGCCAATGCTGAAATGCATCTGTTGTGCTTTGGTATGTGAAAACACACACACTACAGAAAGAAAAGCTTCAGAAAGAAAAAGCAGAAAATAAGAGAATTATTAAAATGTATTTTAAATCTTTTGAGTTGAAATACGAGTGATGTAACCAGTCAGCCAATGTAAGCTCACATATCACCCATTCTATTTTCCCCTCTCAAATCCCAGCTCCTGGCTCTGGGCTAGACAGCTATTTCAGCTCCTGGCCCTGCTCCGAAGCAGGCAGACATGAGAAGTACCCAGCCGCCGGCAGGACCAGATTCAACTGTTTCCCTTTCCCTCCAGCCACTCACCCCACAAAAGGACAAACAGGCTTTTTTCTGGGTCTGGACAGCCCCTGTCAGCACATACATTTTGGAGGCTGACTATTCAATGCTGCCATCCTTTAAACACTGCCCCATCCAATACCTGGTTGGCGGACCCAAAGTTGCGGCCCTCCGCCACAGCTCCTGCCCAAGTGGGGAGCCAGGGCCCTGCTTCTCCAGCTCCAAAATAACCCCCTCCCCCCAGGACTCCGTAGTCAACAAAAATACCAGGTCAAGGCACAGAGGGACCCAGAGAGATTTATGTACCGTATCCCTACCAGTATCAGTGATTCCAGTAACCAGAAATGCATAAACCTATCTCAGAAAACCTATCTTCACCATGGAAAAATACCATGCTTCGAACTTTGTCTAACCAGCTTTAAGCATACAATGTGCTTTTCTAAGCCAGAAATAATCCATAAATAAGAAGATTGGTAACAGGTACACAGCTGAAGGTCTCCTCTATGACAGCTCAGTCACTGAATACTCTGGGAGAAACAGGTTCTGTTGAAGAGAAGCCAAGCACTCAAGCGTTTGGCAGTGGCCCCTCCCATGCATGTATCAAGAACACTCCCATATTATTGTGGCTAAACCAAGTCATGGGTTGTGCTTCCAGACCCCAGCTGTCCCTAATACTAAGACTGTCAATAGAGCTTAAAAAGCAATAATATTAATAATAATGAAAACAGATATAAATAAAGAGACAATACCTCATCTTCCTCATTCACAGTGATCTGAATCTTCAGCTATTAGAGAAAAGGAAGGCTTTTGTTTTTATTTGTGCAGAAGCACTAGCCCCCGTCATTCTGGAAAAGCAAGCTCTAAATATCTCCTTGGCAGCCCGGGAAATAGGACACCAAAGATCACATACTATTTTAAGTGTAAAAAAAGTATAAAATTTTATTTGACAAGTTAACAAATAATAACATTTCATTAGTCCATTAAAAAACTTTATTACAAGTGTAGTTGAGTTATAGCTACACTACATGAAAGTTAATTCTAAGGTGAACAATCTGACCTACTAGAGAATAGGCACTTTAGAATGTACATGTCTACTGTATCCATTTTATTTTTAAAAGGTATTTTGTACAACTAAGAATTTACTAGATGTCAGACAACTTCAAAAACTTCTAACAACAAACTTCAGAGCTATTCTTCTCAGATGACATCAACTTTTTTCAGAGATAACTGAAGCTTCCTCACAGCTTTTAGCAGCTGAAGAGAGCTTCTCCTTTTCTGCCCAGGACAAGGTTTAGACGTACTTTCTTTTACAGTGACTGCAAGATCCTTTGCTTCCTTTTGTTCACCACACTTTAGGTTGACATGAGTTGCCCCTTGCTTCAGTTTCTGAGTTTTTCTCTTTAATTTCTGCACCTAAGAAGAAAAAATTACTAATTAGCATGTTACATACTCCAAAGACCCACAGCTGTAGAGCTGACTGGACTTCTACCAAACTCCAAACTACAGGTGTCTAAGGGACATTAAAAAAAAAGAAAAGTTTGAACTTAGTAACCCTGCACAGTTGTCTCACTGTAACAGAAAACTGACCTTGCCCACACTCAACTGGTTGTTGAATCCCATCGCTCCCTAACATAAAAATGCTTGCTTGAGACAGATGGAATATCATCTCTTAGTAATCTATACTTATAGCAGTCTCTTTCCATTTCAGATTGTACTATCATAATAAAAAAAAACCAGCCAACCAATAAACCTCTAAAATGTATACTGTTAATTATCAGTTACTGGATCTAAGCAGCTTGTTTTGAAGCCTCCTTAACAAAAGTGGAAAACAGGATAAATAGGGTTAAATGCTAAAGAATGTTTTTTAAAATGTCAAATAATGAGTCTTGACTTGCACTTGGCATGAAAAGGTCACTTCCCAAAGATAAAATTAGGCTGGAAGCATTCCAAATGCCTATTTAGGCTTTAAGTCCATTTCTAAAAATAATTAACTTTAATTGCATTCTAGAACATATTATTAACACAGAGATTAGCATGGCACTTTTAGTGTGGCAGGTTCTAGAAACAGAAATATACATCAGAAATATTAAGATTGGTCTGTAAAAAAATACAAATATAAATATCTGTGTGCAAAAGCACCAGAAAAAAACCAATATAGGCCAAGGAGTTAGAGAGATGGCCTGTATTGATAACCAGGGCATGATGGATAGTAATCATAGAGATGCTACTATTTACAGCATGACCCTAAGGGGTGTGCTCTGACCAGGCTGTACCAGAGCACAGAGGACTTGCCAGAAGATCTGCACGCTGATAATAGGAAAAGACCACAACAAGGCTGCACCACTTTGTATGTGCTACTCCTCATCATCCCAAAACAAAGGCACGCTGTAACCATAAAGATATGCAAAAGAAAATAACAAAGCTGTAGTTGTTGTCTGCTGTCTTAGGTTCCTGAAGATGAAGTCAGCAAGACTTTCAGACAAGGAGTAACACTGTAATTGTTGGCTCTTCAATAATAAAAGTTTTCTCAAAAAAACAGTTGACATTGCTAAGAGAGGCAGCGAGGACTCAGCAGTCAATGCCCTTTTGTCCATATTGCTAACATGCAAGTCTGACAAATCTGCTATGACATAAAGCACCTCTATGCTTGCAATTAGAAGGACAGTAAAAAGGCTTAAGTGAATAAAATCCATCAAAAAATGTCTGGGAATAAAATTGGTCAGATTTAAATTAACTATCACCTCCCCCTTTCATAAAGTCTCACATCGAGTTTTATTTTTTCTCCTGTATAAGCAAAGTTCTCAGGTGAGTCTATTTATCTTGAAACACCAGATGAAAAGACAGAAAACAATCAGCCAGAACTACGGATTGAGTGTTTAATCATATGCTCCAAACCAAATTGCTACAAAAGAGTTAAGCTGTTCAGCTACAGAAGAGTGATTTTATATAGACATGTATGAAAAGTTGTTATCTATGGCTCTAAACTAAATACTGACAGAATGAGGAGAGTTTAAGGGTTAAACAAAACTGAAAGGCTTGTCCAGCTATTATTTTGGAGAAGCTCTGGTCAACAGACTAATTAATAAAAAAGCTTCAATGTTGCAGTAATGTAAGAGACACTTAATCCAGTCTGTACAGGAATTACAGCTTCTATTTTCTCATTCCCCTGAGGGACAGGATACAAAGGAATGAAATTTCAACAGTTTGTCTTAACACGTTGAGCAGAAGTGACAGATAGAGCAACCTGGCTCTGTATTGCAGAACTGCCACAGGGCAGGAAGCTTTCCCACCAGCATACATTCCTAACTGCCAGTTGTAAGCACTTTTTCTTGATTAAATGAAGGAATTGGAGGTACAAGAATATAAGACAGCAGTCTAATTATAATCACCCATACTGGAACACCTTGGCTTAAAACAGTCCAGTGACATTCTACCTGATGACAACAGGAGGCAGAGTTGTGGCAGCCTTTCAACTAGAATGTTACTAGCTAGAGAATTTACATTGCATTCTTACAGTAGCCTGATGCCTTTTCAGCTTGGATATTTGTTTTCCTTTCATCTCCATTTGTTTTACAAGGCAATCCAGCTCCTGTTCCAGGTCTTCACGAGCTTGAGAGTCTTGAGCCTCCTGTATCTGCTTCAGAAGTTCTTGACACTCACTATTAAAGACAAGAATGGCAATCTACGTATTCATGATACAGTCTCTAGGATTTCTTCCTGCAAGAGTTGCTAGCCATTTTGTGCAGAGTACAGAAATTTAGCATTATTTCCACTCTCACACAATACACATTAATCTGGAATATATTAACTTGAGAAAAGGAAAAGGTTTTCTTGTGAGTCTGATTTTCTCCTTCCAAATTTTTAGCTGATGTCCATCTTACTTCTCCCTCTTCCCACAGGCATAAAAACTACATGTGTAATTGTGTGCAAAATGAGATTTTTGAAAGTGAATGGCAGCTGTGCAGTACAACATTTTCACTTCCTGCCCAATTTAGCACAGACTTTGAAGGCTTAGTGTAATACACAAGTATTTCTTGAACTAGTACATTCAAGTTACAAGTTTTCTGACAAATTATTCAAACTAAAATATTCTACTCAAAAAGAATTACACCAAAGTGGGCTGCTTAATTAAACTAACCAGATTAAGTAAAAGAAATTGTGTAGATCTGGATACCCAGGTACCGGAATAAGTTGAAGCCAGAGATCCCCTCTTAGATAAGTAATCCCTTTACAAAGGCCAGAGCTTCTTTCCTGACTTCTGAGTAACTGCTTCTCATTGACAGTTTAATTGAAGCAACCGGTTGTTGCTATAAAAAGTCTGTCCTTGAACTGCCATGAGTAAGCCAGACATTGCTTTTTGAACATGAGATTGCTTGCCAGTTCAAATTTTGCCACATCAAGGATTTCAAATCAGTGTCAACATCCTAACTGGTTTAATCAGCACATCCTCCTCTGTTCAAACCACAGCTTATCATGTTGACATGTCTGCTACGACCAGCTACAGAGCTTTGGCCCACAGTCCCACAAGCCTGCATTAATGGGAAGATGCCTAAGAACACAACAGGTTGTAATCCACATTTACCTGCATGGCTAGAAAGATACATACACTCCCATCTAAAGTGTTAGCTTCTTCCACACCCTGCCCATTTTCTGGCAGGAGACTGTCCCTCTTTCACAACCCCCTGACAGGACCAGCAGGTTCTCTGCTATCAACAAGCAAAGGGTAGGAGCACCAGACTGACTCAGCACAAAGACCCAGCAGGTACACCGGTAAGGAAAGAACACAGAGTTAGTACAAAGGAACAGGACAGATGTTGTGACAGGACTATTCATGCCAGAGCTGTACTAACCCATTCCACCACCCAGACTGACTGCATCCTGCAGGCCTACTCAATAGTAGCACCACCTTTGCAGCCTTCTCCAAGAGAAAACTTTTGGTTTACTCTGCATATCTCAGAATATGTTCAGAATTTCTAAAAAGCACACGTCTGAAAGACTTTTCATTTGCTGCAGCTGTTACTTCAGTAGCAGCTTGTTTAAATATAGGATGTGGAAGCAGAAAAACAAAACCAGTGAAACAGCAGGACAGAAAGAATTTTTTTGAATGAGAAAAATCCTACCAGTCAAGCCTGCTCAGGTCATTCTGTCAACAAGAAGTCCTACAGCTAAAACAGGCTAGGCTCGACTATGGCACTCCTGTCACCTCCCAGGGCTCCCGCTGGAGTCACGGTTACACACAACACCAGGGATGGGAACTCACCAGGTCATTTGGCCCAGCTCATCTTGTAAGGCCAACAGAAGGTCTGAAAAGCTCCTGGTGGCAGTGGGTGATGTGGAACAAGAGGATACACATTTCGAAAGTGCATTGTGTCCTGAAATCCCAGACGTAGCTCCTCCGTGTCTTCGTGGATTGTGATGCTTCATAATATGCAACACACTTTGTATGTTTGCACTGACAGAATGGCTGGAGCTGACAGACTGAAAGAAGAATTATTACTGGCTTACAGAAGTAATTAACAACTACAGAGCCTTACTCAAACTGTAGATGCCACTTGAGTGAGAACAGTGGTTTTCACCTACCTTCCCAGCCACAAAAGGTAGTTCACCAGCCTTTACATGTAATTGTGAAAGCTGCATTTTCTTCATTGTAGGATTTCTCTGCCGTAAGAAAATATGAGACAAGAAATTCCTGTCTGCTGACCCGAGAGTACAATCTTAAACTTTTTTTTTAGTAAGTAAAATTCAAGTAAATACACAGTGAAATGCATCACCTCAGTTTTCTTCTGGTTTCAAAAAAAAAAAATTTCTCTCCTGTATGTGTAACAAGACTTTCCAATAGCTGACACATGTAAATTTTATTCCATATGCATGTAGGAGATTGTTTAACAATTAGGGTAACATTAAAGGAATTGAACCTTGTTTACTTAAGTTTTCAAAATCACAGTTGCAAAATTTTGACTGATCTGTAACATGTTGCAAAATAAATTCTCTTGATTTCAGCTATCCCCCCAAAACACACCATCTTAAGATGCTGAGCTAAAACTTTGGAAACTAATTTTGCCAGATAAACTGAAAGGCAGCTAAGATAGGACATAGGGGATGGCAGTGAGACTTTAACAGAGGTAATTGTAGGGCTGGTAAGGGAAGGTTTTCCAGTGATGTCCTACCAGCCGCAGTACCGTTTTAATTAATGAAAGAAAGAAAAAAAAGGGGGCAAAAAAGAGTTATTTAGCACTCTTTGTCACTTCAGAAGTGGAGTAGTGCAGCAGATTAATCAAGTGGCTCTTACATCACCATTTTTCACAAATTCCAGTCTCTGTGCGAGTCAGATGCTATCAGCAACAGTATGCTAATAAAAATTTCCACATTACCTTCCTAGGTTTTTTGTTCTTCCCATTTTCCTTTTCAGGTCCATATTGAGATGTTACCGAAGAAATCAAAATTCTGTTTATATCAAATTCTGTTCGAAGCTGTGGCAATAAACAAAAGAGAAAGCAGCCATTTAATGTAATATTAGAAGTATGAAATAGCAAGGTTTATTTAATTCTCTCTTTCATAAGAGTTCTAAGAGTTCTAAGCATAAGAACCAATTAAGGGCACTATTAACTGTCTTGCTTGGATGGCATAAGATGCTCTTAAAAACTGAACAGATTACTAGGAAGGCAGGGTATCAGGCAGATCTTGCAGCTCTTAGTATTCCTCATTTTCATATTCAGCTTCAGTAGCAGCTGTATTTTTCCACCGTGACAACCAGCAACTGAGATAAGCCAATCCTGCCACATGTTGAGGATCTGATAATAAAATCCAAATTATATGAACATTTGGCTCTTACAATCTGGGGACAGAGAGAACTAAGCCTGCCTGTGTAACATTGAGGTCAAACCTGCTGGACAATCCTCAGAGTGCTCGGTGGTTCAAAGTTGATATCAAGGCCCATGATAAACAGGATGATAATCATTCCCAATTAAATGTAGGACAAGGACTTTGTTTTGGCATGTGTTACAGTTCTGGCTAAACAATGCTGGAGTTCCACCACTAAAGTGAGAATATTCTGGCTTTTCTGTCATCAAGAGGAAGTGAACCACACCACACCCTGTGCTTCCCAGCCCAGATCCAACTGACCTAAATCCATCCTGCAGTGTACTAAGATGGTACTAACACTAGTTTAGCACTCAGTTTACTGCACCTAAGTCGTTTCTTGAGCAAATGTTTAGACTATCTGCTCTGGGAAAGTCATCCTTACCATGCTTCTCAGAAGATAAAATCTCTGTACTAGGCCTTTTGCTCTGCAGCAGCAAGCAGTCTATAGCAAGAAACCAAAAATCCTACCAGTTTTCAACTGTGTCATTCTGCTGGATTCTGGAGGTGGTCAGACATCTGGGCTACAAATCTCCATGTTATTTAAAGCTTCCTGGATTGATGAAAACCCATCATCCTTGGATGAGGTATAAAAGCTGACAGCAGTGATGAATTAAATTAAGGCATCAGCTTTGCTTAGGTTCTTCCAATATTACTTTTCAGCACTGCACCCCCACCCCACCCCAAGGGAATTCCCCCACAGCTGGTCTCGCTCTCAAACTGGCTGCTACTTATGCACAAAGTGAGCTTTGGAATATGACCACTTTGCCCCTTTAATAAAAGGTTACTTTGATTTTGCTCTCTTTGGCAAATACTCCTCTCTCAAATGGATGGTGGCCCAGCAAACTGATTATGGCTTATCAGAATAATGAATTATACAAGATCTCATTTGATGAACAACATTTCACTGATTAAGGTTTTTTCAAGTCTAGCCCTATGTATTAGATGTCTACAGGTCAACAAAGAGAGGAAAAAAAATATAATAACCAACCTTACTTGGGATATAAGGTTTCACATGTGACCACTTTCGAGTTACTGTAAATTAAGTTTACCTGATTCAGTTACAGATTTTTTAGAAATTAATTTTCTAACTGGGTCACTTAGAGCAGTGTTGAGGCTGATGAACTGTATCACTAATACAAACACAAGCAGAATCTGTCTTCATTGAGACATGCAACACACCTGGAAAACTTTCTAATATGTCGTTTATAACTGGTGTAGGTAGTATTCCAGGAGTTCTGCCTGGGTAATAAACATGTGGAGTTAAAATGCAATAAAAAAGAAGCGTATTTTGAACAGAGAGAATAGCTTTCTTCAGTATTAAAAAATAAGGTAAAATAAAATCTTTTCAGTCTACCTGAGCAGTTTTATCTTGTATTAGCTTATGCTGATGCTCTTCATCACAAAGCTTTTCTTCTAAGTGTTTGATCTTGTCCTGAATTTGAAGGCAAGAATGATTAGTCCCACTTCAATTTGTCATGCTGAATCAGAAATCTGAAGGAGCTCACAATTGTAATGTGGGGATAAAACTGGACTGTAGGAATTTTTAAAGCCCAGACTGAAAAAAGACTCATGCACACAACACCAAGGTGGCATTCAGTCAGGTTTGCTGTAACAGAGGTAACTTCGGCAAAACTTGGTACTATTAATAGTATGCCATAAAATTATACCAAATGACTTTCAGACTGTCATTCTATGCATTCTTACTTCAGCAATTCTCTGAGTAGCAGTAAGTTTAAGACATTCTTTTTCTAGCATTTCAAGCTTTTCAAGTTTTGCATGCACTTCCAACCAGTTCTGATCTTCCTTTTTCTGAAGATGAGCCTGGAAAAAAAAAGCAAGAAAGGAGTTGACAACTGACTGAAGTTGTTTCAGACAGCAAAAAAAACCACCAAAGCACCCCACACCACAGTAAAGGTGTTTAATTAGTTTAAATTCCATATTTTTCAAATTGCAAAGTGATGAAAAATACCAGGCAGACAAAGGCAACTTAAGCTTCCAGCAGCTTTTTTGTCTACCAAGTGTACAAGTATTAGCATGGTTTTCTCATTAGGAGTTCCACCCAGGGAGCTTTTCATACAATTCATTGAATGGTTGTCATCAGTCAGAGTAAATTGCTTCTGTTTGCTAGCAGCCTGAGCAGAGCTGAGGAAAAACAATGGCCACAAAAAACCTCAGATACCGCACATTTCTATACTTTTGTACTATGTCACTACTTTGTTATTATGCTAAAGGACTTCACCTGTTGTTCTAAAATCATTTTCTTTTCCAGTTCTGCACTGGAAACCATTTTTCTCATGTAATCGAGCTGTTTCTCCAGCAGGGAGCAGCGGGATTGTGCTGCATTTAACTGCACACTTGCATCTACAGAGAGAAACAAGACATTCAGGACAGCAAAGGGAGCTACACATTTAGCCAGACTGTCATTTCATTGAGAAATTCTCTGTCTTCAAAACAGGCAAGAATAGTTCTGTTAGTCTGAACAAGTCATGTGGTTAAAATGTATTTTATATATAATCAAAATGTTTTTTCAAAGCTAGTCCCTAATTTGAATTCCAAAGGCATGAGCACTGCAATTATTTGATTTGTATCAGCAGATACCTAACCAGAATCTGGTTTTTTCTCTTCTCCTATCTTTTCTCAAGTTACCAGTGTTATGTAAGCAGCTGCTTGCTTATTGTAGGAGTTAAACACACCACCTGAAACATGCGTAGTCTTTAAAATTGATTTATGACTTATGCAATGCTTGGTTGATAGATGTAAAAAATATCTCAACTTGATCCACAATTATCAAGCTCCTGTTCCTCCTCAGTTCTGAAGCAAAAAATGAAAGGGGGCTGCATTAATTAGCAGTTTTTCAAAACAAAACGCTCCCTGGATTATACAGTCTTAGTGTTGCTGTGGCTACACCTTATCGCTCAAAAGAAATACCTTTCCTCTGTTGCATCAGTTCTTGATGAGCTGCGTCCTTCTCGTAGGATTTGTGCTTTAAGACCTTCTTGTACTGAGCAGCTGCTCTGGAGAGGCTGCACAGGTTATCTTCAGCCTGTGACTTCTCCAGCTCAAGATGGTGGATTTTTTCTTGCAGAGTTTTCAGGGCTGCCACTACAGCTAGCAAACAACACAAAAGCTACACCTTAACTAACAGTTCTATTTTGATCATCATCATCATTATTAGAAAATACTTCACATTACAATATACTACCTAAATTTTCTTCCTAGGATCACTCCCAAAATTAATTATATTTCCCACCTGTATAGTAACAGATGCAGAACGGATAAGGGAGAAAATGGATTTCTTTCCTGTATAACTGAGGTATGAAACTCTGGCCCTATGAGCTAAACTATTTTCACTCCAAATGGCAGCAAGCACAAAGAAATAATGGCAAATAGAATATAATAAACCCTAGGGCTTCTCTTTAAATACAAGGAGAGAACACAGGTATCCAAGTGAGGTTACAAGTTCTGGTGTAATGCAACTGGTCTGGACAGATTAAAAAGAGAAAATGTGCTCAGAACAGGGGGAGAAATTAGATACAAAGGGACAATTTAGCAAAGAATACATTGTTAAATACTTTATTGTTTCGAAAGGTAATGTTTCAACATCTAGCATCTTGTATTTGATGATTCTTTAAACCATAGGAACAAGTCTGGAAAATTTTGCTTTCAGCCTCAAATCAGTATGTATCAAATTACACCAAAAATAAAAGCTGCAATTTCAACTATAAGAAAAAGTTTGCTAGCTCTCCATAAAGTACACACACCTGTGCAGCTTAAGACATGTTCTGTAACAAGTAAAGCTTATTTTCTGACATTTTATAATTGATAGCTTCTCTATTCCAAACTGCCTCATCAAAAGAATACCATCAAATATTGCTACCTCCTTAACAACTTTCACCATCTTATAGACCCATTAAAAAACCAAAAAAACCAAAAAAACCCCAAATCAAACAAAACCACACAACAGCAAAAAACAAACAGGAAACAAAAACTGAAAACAAAACAAAAATCAAATACCAGAAAGCAGAAAGATGAAGTGTGACCACCTTTTCCATCATTCTGTTGGTATGCCAAGTATTTCCTTAACCACTTAGCTACGTAACACTAAACTGATCACTGTAATCCAAAAAGCCCAAGCTCTGTATGACGTAAGATTACTACAGAAATCATAGATTTTTCAGTGAAGAACAATGATCACACGCACACCCATAGGCTGTGTCTGTGCAATGTTGCACAGTTGTCCATGACAGTAAGTCTGAGTATGGGTATCCTCATGATTCCCCAGGCCCTCCAGACGCATTAAGCCACTGAGCATTTGCCTTGTGAGCTCCAGAGAGTAATTCACCCACAAAGGAACATGACAACCATATTTCATAGGGACTAACTTTCATGTTGCTAACTTTCCTGGGAGTCTGAATTGTTCAAAAGTTCTCCCAAGGAAGCATACCACACAAAAAAAACCCCCCTTAGAAGTGATTTTAAGATGGAAGGAGTCAAATAGCACTATGCAAAACCAATTTCAAGTCAGTGTACCATACTAATGATCTTTTTTTTAACTGTATTTGAAGTCATGAACTGCTTCTACTGAGTTCGAAGCATTCTCCTTTGCTTTCAGAGGAAGTCTGATGATTTTAAGTTAAACAGATTTCAAAGCCAAGGTTTACAAGGATGTTAGAAGACTTGCAGAGGTTTCCATTCTAGACGTATGACTTCAGGGAGACTACTCCCTCAGGACACATATACATCCTGTCTCAATGTCAGACTGATAACTGCAGCAAGTCATTGAACTCAGTAAAATAGGATGGGGAGTTTGCTCAAGAGATTTCACATGGAACAATTAAAAAGACCATTTTAAAGACGTGTTTTGGCTATACCTTGGTTATTTGGGAGAGAAGGCCTGTCACCAGCAGCAGCTGCCAACTTATTTGATTCTGTATAAACAAAGGCTGGAGGAAGCATCTGATCTGGTGGCTGAAGAAAGCTTCCTATGAAACTGTTTTTTGATTCAGAATCCATAGCCTGTAGAAAGAGAGCTATTTAATGCTATTATTTCTTTAACAGTCTCTTTTTCAAAAGTATGTCACTGGCCAGTCCCTGGCTCTGCTTATATCAAACCAGGTCATGTGCATCAAAATAATAATAATAATAATAATAGTAATAATAATAATAATGATAATAACAAACAACAACAACATCAACAATAATAATAACACCCACACCCCACGAGAAGAATCCTGTCTTTTAATGCAATTCCAAAACAATGTCTTTCCTAACATTAAACATAGCTTCCTTTGACTGACCAAAATCTTCCAATGTTTTTCTAGGTGCTTTCTAATAACTTATGCTGATTTTTGTCCTATTAAAACATAAGTATTAACAGCATTTTCTACTAACTGTTTTAAAGACTTAAATGTCTTTACTCTAAGTGCTCCTTGCAGAGCAAGCATTCCAAGTTTTACAGCCGGTTTCCATTTGCAGACTCCTTAGTGCTTTTCTCCCCATCTTTTTGGATATAAAACCAAATTACATATGGTAAATAATGTACCATTATTACATAATAAAGACATAATTCTCCACATTCAGTGTTGAGATAGCAGGATGATATTTAATATGCAATATCCCCAGCATTATCTCCATTCTTTAGGTGCATGTTTTAAGTCCTGTTTCTTCACTCCCTTTCTGTTCCACCCTTTCACATTTTTTATTTTATGAGAAGCACATTTGAAGATGGTTTACACCCTGTCAAATAGCAATTTTTCTTGATATGCAAGACATGGACAGTGAAATGTGCAGAAAGTGCTTTAGGCTAATACAACCTCTAGGAAGTTAAAGCAAGTTTGAAATCATGCTGCAGCTACCTGTCAAAGTAGTATCAAGCATTTCACTTGATACGGTGTAAGAAGTGAAGTGTCTATAGAGCTTCAGCTAATAGAAAAACAGCTTATTTGAAGGTTCAGTGATATAACAATTATGATATCACTTGTGTTTAAAATACAAGGCATGCAACTGGGACAGTCTTCCTGCTTGGTAAGGCTGTTTACAGATGTTAGTCCCCAAGAAAATCACCCAAATGACGTGGAAAGTAACAGGAGGAAGAAACAGACAAAGACTGGAGCCTGCTGATGAAGCACACCCCAGGAAAAGCCATTCATACTGGGTGGCAAGGAGAGAAAAGCATTTTCAATAATTAAAAAAGTTTCCAGGAGCACTGCTCTTACAGCCTGTTTCAAAGGCCATATAAAAAACAAATTAAAAAATCATCTTCCAGCCACACTGCCTCTTAAAGGTGTGCACTAAACTGAAGGCAAGCAGAAATCCTTCTTTCTTCGTCTAAGTTGTCATCACAGAGACATCAACATGAGCATCTCTTTGCCAGGGCTTGCTTGACTTGGGGCCTCCCAAACACCACTACTTTTGTGTGCTAACACCCCCAGGTCACACCATTCAGAGCAGCCCTGGTCCCAAAGAGGGGGTCTATCCAGGCTACCCTTGTACCACAGGTCTTTTCCATGGGGCCCCGCTGCCATCCTACCCAAGGCCAGGCCACAAGCTCTCAGTGCTGGGTCAGCAGCAGCAGCCAGCCAGGCACCCCACCATCTCTTGCAAGAGGTCCCACCTGGTGACCCCATCACATTTATGGCCACAAAAGCTGTTCATGGGCCTCTCTACCTCTGTCCTGAAGGACTGGGAAAGACCATCCAGGGACACCTAACCTTAACAGCTGGCCAGGTCTATTGACGATGTCCAACAGCACTAGGGGCAATGGCAGTCAAAAGCACAAAGCAGGGAGCAGCAGAAACCTCAAAGTATGGATGAGAAAGTCCCGTAGCCACAGAGGTGGTCAGGGCTAAGACAGGAGAGGAGATGGTCCTGGCATGGCACAGCGCATCAGCATGGAGTTCCACAAAATAAGAGATAAGCAAGACTTAAAAATTTTCCTGCTTCTATTCAACCCCTTTGCATTAGTGATAAAAAAGACTAGCAAAAAAAAAGTCCATAAAAATGAGCATATGCACAGGCAAGAAGTTTCCTACCACTGCTGTGAATAAAGGAAGGCAACTTTGGAAACTGCAGAGGAAGAAGGTGGTTTTTGCTCACACCATCCAGCCTTCTGGCAGTCAGCATAAGGGGAGACTTGCTTTTCTAACATCCTCCAGTGGAACATGGCTCCCCCGCATGCCTGCACAGCTATACATCAATTACTTTCCTTATTACTTTCACATAAACAAGTTTTGCTGTTTCCAAGGAGATGGGTCTGTGGACAGTTGTAAGGAGGGCAGTGATCCAAAGTAAATAATGAATAAAGGAGGGAACAAAGCAGCAAAAAATTTAAGAGTTTGTGGACAAGCTCAGTAATACAAAGGTGGGAGGGGGGCGGATGGGGGACACCTATTTGGCAGAAAGGGAAATAAAACCCCTTTAGTTCTGCAAGTGAAACCAAAGGGAAGTGAAAGAGGCTAGCTCACCTGCCTGGTGGTGCTGATCCAGCTAATCCGGTGTGGGCTTCAGCACAAAACCCCACAACTTTGCCAGCACAGCAGAGGGTAATACAAACCCTCCAGCTGGAGCAGGGAGCTCCCCAAGCTGCTCCTAAGAGCGCAGGCTCAGTGAAGGGTGTGAAAGAAAACACCACAGGACCAAAACACCTGTGTTTGCAGAAACTCTGCTGCAGACACAGTTACGGACACCTTGCTTTACCACAGCTTCCTCAGATACAAAGGCTGTGTGAAGCAGTTGAGAGAATGGTTGCTATAGTGCTTTGAGGCTGTGTCAGCATAATTACTCTGGTAGAGGTGCTCTGGTGTAGATGAGTCCTAATATCCTAGCAGGTAAATAGCAACCATAATGCACAGGAGGAATGTCTACAACACTGCAGACCTCAGGCAAGGAGATGAGCGCCAGGAAAAGGACCAGGTCACTCTACATCAGCAAGACATCACTAGACATCCTGGCCACTTCCAGCCCCCTGCAGCAAGAAACGTATCAGGAAATAATTAAGTAGTTTGACGTCTGTTTGAACGTCAACTGTCCTACCATCAACTTTTCCCCCACCAAGTATTTAAGTTTCTATAGAACCATCACAACGAGGTTTGCTTTTTAAAGTCTTACACGCCAAGCTTAAACCACTCTCTTATTCCATGCTACTGCTGCCGTGGACACCTGGTACACAGCCCTAGAGAGGTGCTTTAAAGCAGATATTGCTTTGCAAACAGGAATGTTTGTACTAATGTAACTCCACAAGGCTTAGGAGGATTTAGCACTTGAACAAAACTCGTTAAAGCAGCCAGAACATCGTTGTTTAGACAAGCCCTTGGTTGAGGAAAGCAATGCACTCCTTCAAGTTTGGGCAAGAGCCAAGGGAGAAGTATGCATATTAAACAGAGGCTGACAAAATACCCCAGTTACATGCAGAGGGGAGGGGAAGAAGGAAGAAATGCCTCGCTCCCACCCCAGCAGCACGCACCGCTGCAGTGAGCAGGGTGAAACACTTGTGTTGTGCAGGTCATATCTGGAGTCACACTGGCTCTTTGGGTTTTTTAAAGAGAAATGGCCCAGCCTGTGTTGGTGGATGCAGTAGTGATGCTCAGATACCTGGTGTTATTTTACCCAGAAAAATTCAAAGTGACTGGTTCCAACACCGGCTGCATCAAGCATGGGGTAACTTAGTTATGCCCATGGGCTTGCCATGGATCCCTTCCAATTTGGAATATTCTGATTAAATATCAGCCTGGGCAAGCCAGCTATGTTTTTCTCCAGGCCCAGGCTAGGAGGCTCGCAGAGTTCTGTGCCACACATTTGGAACCCTGTGCATGGCGCATGATGCCAGGCATAGCACATTAGCTCTGTGACAGCACTACATTAATGCAAATACTCTGCCTACCTCTTGCCTTGCTGCAGCTGGAGTGCTCATCCCCGGGGTGCGAGCGTGAGAAGAGCTGGTCCCTTCAGTGGGACCACTTCTGCCTCTTGGGTCACCATCACGTGCAGGCTGAGAGTGAGCTTGCACAAAGTATGCTGGGGAGCAATCCCACCATCAGGTCCGTCCCTGTATATGTGACTTTCATGCCTCAGGAGAGAGCAAGCAAACTGGAGTTTGGTCCCTTGAGACAAATAGAGAATTTCCCATTTCATCATAGGCATTTAAGTATTAATATGATTTACCTTTATACCGTTTCTATTTACTTTTGCTGAATATGGCCTGCATTAAATGCCAGAGTACTGGATTGGGGTGCTGTAAAAATCAATTGACATTTTAGTTACTGCTGTCTGGCCCAAGTAAGCATACCAACAGTGAAGAATGACTGAACACAATTGAAATCCCAAGTGTTGCAGAAAAACTACTTTTGAGTTTTTCATCCTCCTCCTCCCCTCCTTCGTGTTTCTCCCCTTGAGTGCAAAGCCACACCAATACAAAGTTTTAAAAGAATGTCTCTTGAAGTGAAAAGTCCAGAAACATTTTGCCACATGTACAATTATGTCTCATACTGTAAAGCAGCATATGGAAGAGCTTTTTCCATATGTAAACTATAGCAGATTCGGGGAATAATGCTGGCTTAAGAGTCTCCCAAAAGATATACATGAAATGAATAATGTGATAATTTAAGGGATACTTCCACTAAATTCTCTTTTGTTTGCTATCTCACAGGGACACTGGTTCATTCAAATTGCTGTGAGGACAACCTTTTAGAACAAAAGAAAGAGGTGCTGTTAGAATAGCTTCAAAGAGGAATAAGAAAAAGCAGATCAAAGCATTTTTCAGAAAGAAATACAAAGATATCTATCTTCTGGCCTGACCTACTGGGCATGCATAATTTATAGTGGTTTTTTTGATAACAGAAAACAAAGTCTCAGATGAACCAAAGATTGATTCAGTGTTTATCTGACATAGGAGAAGTTCTAAAGAACTGCCCCAACACAAGCTATACCAAGAAGCTCCCAGAATTCTGGCTGCTGCCTTGTCTGCTTGAGCCAAGCCTTGCTGGCTAAACGTTATGCAAGAGGCCATTTTTGTGACACAATCCAAATTGGTTTATTTTTTTCCCCTTTCACTTTCCTTTGAGAACGGCGAGAAAAGCTTTGTCAGCTGTACTAGCTATGCTGCAACACTCAGCCTTATTCCCAACAGACAAAGAACAGTCCTTCCACAGAGAAAAAAAAGAAATAAATAATGTTGTGGGCAAACTGCATTGTTGTTTTGGGAACACCGAGTCTCTAGCATCCTGACATAACCACTTTAATCAGCCTGAAACACATGACATCGCTCAGGACATATCTAAGTAACTGATACTCCCGTGTCTCCTCTAATCTAAGTGGGTTAGACACTAAATGGGGGCAGCTACAAAACTAATAGGAAGTGAAACCTCACTGAATCAATAAAGCATTTCAACGTGTTTTTTAAGTTTTGTCAAGTTCCACTTTACATAAGTTTAGAGCAAATGGCGAAAATTTATTAGAGAAATTAAGGAACCTGGGAGTGTTTTGAAAAATTGACACAGACAAATCCAGGGGAGGCAGTTTGTTGTACAAACTGCAAGATACACACTGGCAGTCTCAGAACTGGATACATAAAGGTTAAGTTCCCAGCTTCTTCTTTGATACTACTGTAGCAAAACCCATCCGTTCCTGAATATCAAGTCTTATGCAGAACTTTCATACAATCATTGTTTTTCATTCTTGGAAGAAAAGGAAAAGAAATAGCATTCTCCGTTTTCTAATGACACCATATGTACTGTCAAGTAGGATAAAACCTGGCATTTTAATGAAAAAAAAAGCCAAACCACAAACAACCAAACACATGCCCAAAACTCCTAAGACTTTTCACTGTGTCAGCATTTCACTTCTAAGCATTCACACGGATATTTCTCTAGTTCCTGTTTGCTAGAGATAAAAGAGAGAACCAAAAAAAAAAAGAGGAAGAAAGAAAATGGAGTGAGTTACACGATAATTTTGTGAATAAGGTGAAGAAACAACCTGATGGAGAAAAACCTGTGATTTTTGAACAATTTTTTGGGGAATAGATTCTAACCTGGCAGTGTATCAAGCATGCAAACTTAGGTCAGAATGTTATTAAATGAGTGTTGCTGCTTTTTCAATGAGTACAGCAGACCAAATTCCTCATTCAGTTGGGCCTTCATCCAAAAGTACATGATACACTCACAATCAACACTTTGTGAGGAAATCAAGTTGGTGCAAACTGCTTTAACCTGTACTTCCAGGAGATAACTGAACTAGGCATTTAGAGGAGCAAGACTACAAATTCCTATCTAGTGATAATTCCTATCTTAGCATGAAAACATCTAGCCTATAATACAGTGCTATCGAAATAATTACATTTATATATCTTTAATCAGTCCAAAGTAATTAAACATAATCTTTTTGTAATAAGCATCAAACAAAACCCCAATACTATAAATGTTCACTAATATACTTCCTCACTTCACTCTAGTTCTGTTCCTCTTCTTTCATGTACTTTCTGTTACATTTGGGTTTTGTCCCTCATCTCCCCTCTCTTTATTGTATTTACATGATCCTACAGCTTTGTTCCTTGCCCTTTGCCATCTGGTATTCTTTTTCTCCCACTCCCTCTTCTAGCATAAAAAGCTAGGATTTTTTCAAATTTTTTCATTTCCCGCCTTCCCTTCCCTCTCCCCCAAAAACAAGAATAACTATCAAGTTTATTCCCTTTATACTTAAGGTCCAGTTCCAACAGATGCTGCTTGCCCTTAGTACACTGACTAATGTGGAAATTGAAGGTGTTCTCCTCAGTACTCTCCATGAAGAATGTAAAAAGCTGGTTTTTCTGTCCACTGTTATTTCCTGCTGATGCCACCACACTGTATTCTGTATGTAGTTTGTTTAGCTTAGTGTGTCCTAATAGATTGGAAGGCAGGAAGAAATTACTAGCTTTGGCTATAGACCTTTGGAAAAAAAAAAAAAAAAGGAAGGCTTTGCTGTTGTGGGAAGGGAAGGTTTTCAAGGGCAACTGACTCCAGTATTAAAGACTGTATCTGTGCACAGGCAGAATAATTAGATATTAGAAAGGCAAATGCAAAAAGGAAAAGGCATATTAGGGTAGGGCAGGGCAAATGTAAGGGTGGGTTGAAATGACAATCATAGTGAAGAAATGTAAGAAGGTAGGGGATGATTATTGCAGGTGTTGACTCATTCACACTAAACACTTTTACTGCATGATAATTTTCACCTTTTATGCCTCAAATATTTAATGGTATCATTGAAAGATAGTTTTGAACGTTGCAACTTGCCCTCTAGGCAGATGAAACACACAGATTGTGTCCCCACCGTTGCCTTGGAATTTAAAGTAAACTTCTGTTTTTACCAATACTTTCTCAGGGAAAAGTCAGTCTCTTAATCCAACATCTTTTAGCCTAGCCTTAAGATGGAATAGGAGGTAGATTTTTAGACAGATAACTATAAAAGCTTGACATGGATGAGCAGAGAAACACAAAGAGGGTAACTATTCATGGGACTTTTCTCTTTTTACCAACTACCACACCTACATTTTTTTCATATATTCCTGTGCTACCGATAGCTAGACACCTGGCAAGGAACAAAAACTTCATTCTGCATTTGTACATCAGGCAACCTAAGAAACAGAATGAGGAAAAAAAAAAGTTAGCAAGGAAAAGATAAGTTTCACTCCAGGCAAGAAATTATTGCTAAAATAGTATTTTGTCAGAAATAGCTGTCTTTTAATATGCAGAAAAACTGCAAGCAGATCTGAGTTAGAGCAACTCCTTAATCTTATTTTGGAGACTTACTTTGTTGAAGAATAATTTAAAATAGTATCATCTGTTTACATGACTCAGAATAATCATAGCAATTCCAACATATCCACATTGCACATCCTGAACAGGCACAATATCCTAGGTATTAATGTCAAATAGTTTGTATATCATATGGTATAATGAGTATTCAAAAATGGAGAAATGGTTTTATCACTATTTTTGCCCCGAGTTGCCTGGGGAGACTTGAAACAGTCAAAGCCATTACTTGTTTCATATAATCTGTATATTTAAACTTGCATGACTTCAGAGATACAGAAAAAGTAAATCTGAATAAGATGCTACAAAATCCTGCACAATGTTGCAGGTAGAAAACTAACTTCGATTGATTATAAAGTTTTTAATGGGCAATTCTTTCCTATTAACTATATGCAGTTTCTGAATGCAAGGAAATTTAGTGGATCTCTGTGGTCTTGACTTCAATTCTTGCCGTTCTGTGTGACCTTAATAAATCAGAGGGATGGGACTAATAATGGACTGATGCTCCTTCCAGCCCCGGGGCTGAGTGTGGTAATGACAGGCTTACATTCCCTGCAAGCAAAAGAAATCCAGGTATAGATGCAAAACAAGCAGCATGCTCAGTGAGGAGCTAACAAGAGCCTCAGTTTGGGGTGAGGAAACCCTATGAACATAGACGTGTGTGAAGTTCCACCCTAGTGCTTGGCACCTTTATCTTCTTTGGACTCAGAATTTTGAGTCCTTTTCTGGCAGTGAGTGCCAAAATCTGTTCTTTAAAACAATGAATAGAGTCCCTGCAGCTTTTCTGGTCTGTGACTTCATTTTATGTGGCTGCTGGTCACAGCATTTTTCTTTGTGTTATTGCTGGAAAACACCAAGGTCGGTGCTAACAGCCTGCCAAAGGTGCTTAAAGGGCCTTTTGGGCTGTCAGCAGATATAAAATTGCCAATAAGCAATGTTCCTTTTCTTTTTAAGTGCAGCTGGAGGAAACAGTGTCCACCTTAGCTGTGCTGCTACCCAGTGGTCAGAGCATTGGCCGGGAAGTGGGAGTTCCTGAGGAGCACTCATGCCTCATCCCTGACCACCATGCTAGACTGGGAGGAGGAAGAGCAGGAAGGAAACAGGGAGTCACCACCTTTTCGTTTGAAGTTATGACCCTGTTCCAAAAAGCATTTAAGTCTCAAACAAGGACAAGGCAGCTGAGGCAAAATGCAGAGTAAAACAAGGAGGTGTCTCTCTCATCTAGTTCAATCACCAAAACAGTGTCCTGGGGTTAATTTATAAATTTTTGTAGTAAATAGTTCCTGGATAAAAAACAGCACTGGCTTGCGAAAAGTTATCAGAAACCAGGAATAAGTGCCTGTGTCTCCTTCCTTCTAGTTCACACTAGTGCCACACATTTGCCATCCTTTCCAATAGGGCAGAAATTCAACAACTGAGGTGATGAATGCTTCCCTTCCATTTTGCAATCCTCCTGAGCACCTGGAACACTCTCCTGGTAGTTAGGAGGTGTTGATGTAAATGCCTTTGAGCTGAAAGGCAATTCTTTAATTCCTGGGTTACTATACTGGAGGTGAGCGCTCTACCAAGTACTGCCAGGCACTGAAGCCATCTGTGGCTACAACAGAAGAACCTGACTTGTTGGGCTTGGAGAGGTTCCACTCAGCAGGACCTCTCTTAGAGCTGCTCCACCTACTTCCTAGATCACAAATGGGAACAAAAGGGAGACAGGTTCCAAGATGCACAGTTTGGGGCAATTCTGAACACTTCTATCCAGAAACAGGTTAACAAGAGTTCAGGTGGTGCTCAGAGGAGTTTTTCAGAACTGCACTTTTAGTTTACCCATACTGTTTTCCTGGTCCTCAGTGTTTCAATTTACATTTTTACAGTTAAGTGGAGTGTAGTCAAGAGAGTTGGCAAAGTACAGCAGGACTTTAGGAGGCCTGTAGCTCTGGTACATCATAGCCCAGCTCTTCTCAAAGCAATGCACTCTCCAGCATAAACTGTTCCACAGACTTTCTTCACGGAAGATTTGGTCCCCTAAGAAGGACCTGGTGTCTAATTTACCCATCCCTGCTGTGTTTGTGACCTCTAAGGAGGCAGGGTGGCAGGGTTTGGTGCAAATGTACACCTGCAACACATAATAGGCCAGAACACATTAGATGTACAAACACATGCTCATAAGAAAAAAAAAAAAGGCCCCATCTTCCCGCCAAAAAAATGGTTTGGGCTTGACACCAAGCTTGAGCCTGGGTTCAAAGTCAGTAGAGGAGTAGCCTCTGGCTTTTTGGTGTCTCTCTGCAAAACAGGCGTCACAGAACTTAGTTTTCTCAGATGGTAGCTGTGAAGAAAAATGCATTTTACTGTGGAGTGCCATTTATTGTGGCAACATGCCAAAACCCAGATCTAAAATGGGAGGGTGAACTTTTAGAAGAGAGTCATCCCATCCTAGGTCTTTAGCAATTGGAATGAAGTAAGCCTTAACAAAACCAGGTGTAAAGGAAAACAGTTGAAGGAATGTAATTTACAAAGGAGTTCCTTCTAGACTGCACAAGTTTTACTGTGTTATTATTAGTTCTCCAGTAAATTGACTAAATGCATTCTGGAGTAAAGTGCTCTTTTGTGACATACAGAAACTGGAATACACTTTTAAAAGTAAATATAATGTATTTTAGATCTTAGAAAAGACACAAATACAATTACTAGATATTGTACTTTCAAACATAATTCTGCTGTTGGATGTCACGGCTATAGAAGTCCTTATCTAGATAAAAAAAAAAGAAAAGGAAGTTGATAAATCATGAAGGAAGGAAATACTGAGGTTTTAAACAGCCACAAATTTGTTTTTCTTCAGCTTATCATTTTGAAAACTCAACTGTTGTAATTCTGGATGAGTTGCCAGATTGTTTCCTTCATAATTCTGCCTCTCTCTTATCCATTCTTTAGGGATCAAAAACAAGCATATTAACTTCAGTCAGTGAATACGCAAATCAAACAAACACATTCCCCTAACTTTGGGCTCTGATTAATTCCACTGGTAGCCTTTGACCTTGATTTCCACAATGTCTTGCAGTGCATAGAGAAGCCTGGTATCAGAAAACTGCAGAGATTTGGTTTGGAAAAAAATAAAGCCATCCTCATCACTATTCCCTAAGTACTACATTAAAATCTATAAAACAAAGGGCTGAAATCTGAAGTTTAGGCCTTGGAGCCAGTTTCACAATCTGTTTCCTGTAGCCAGAGTTTATTTGGAGCCAGTGGAAAAAACAGTTTCTAAAAGATAAAAGTCAGTGCTGTAACTTTCAATCAGTCTTAGTATTCAGTGTGTGAATATAGCTATAGCAAAGTCTAAACCACCAAAGCTCCAGTTCTGATTCTGGTTCAGTCTCCTGATCTTGGATGTATGTAGTCATTGTCAGAGACACCTAACGACTCATGATGGGAAAAATAAGATGTAGCCAACTTCTGGAGAACAAAATTCAGACAGAAATAAAGCAAACAGATGTGACATGCCCATTCACAGGAAAATGGGAGACCATAATGAGTGACAACAGAATAGGATGGGAAGCTGAAGTGGTAGCTAATGCAAAAACAAAACAAAACAAAAAAACCCTCCAACAACATAAAAGGCACTGGCAGAACTATTTTCTTTGAACCCATCAGTTATGATGGGTGGAGGCCTCAAATGCTTAGAGAAGTCAAGACTCATATTTATTACAGGTAGTGATGATTTCAGCAGATACATTGTTCACGAGGGTGCCAAAGGCCTGGAGGAAGCAGCTTCGTGAAGCAGTCCGGGCCTGTCCACCCTACTGAACAATGGCAATGCAGTCTCCTTGCAGAAAGGATTTTATGGGAAAAAAGAGACTGGTCTTCCTTGAAAGGTACAGGTAAATTCAAGTTTTAAAGAAACAGTTCCAGACAACAAAACGATGTCAGATGAAGAAACCAGATTCTTTACAAATAAGAGAGCTGTTGAAGGATGGTGCTGGTGAGCCAGCCCAAGCTCTGCTCCTGGACTCAGAAGTGGTTTCTGTGTCTTTCTGAGGCATATGAGTAGCTTGTTCTGCATTTACCTTCAGTTTTGAGGTCTGAATTTTAGAGTGGGCGATGTGTATGTGAGAAGCTAAAAATAATTACGCAAGACCCTACATAGGCCCAGTGTCCTGTTTCTAATTTAAACCCAAGTATTCTTTTGCCTTTCTCTATACTCAAAATCGTAGTTTCACGATTGCTTCAATGTGACAGCTGCAAACAGTTCTGCTCTTGTTTTCCTCTCCTCTTCTCTGCCAAGAGGTGAACTGGGTCAAGGAACTGACTTGGCTGAAAATTAANAGCTCCTGAATACCCCCAAGGATAGCAAGTCCACAACCTCCTCGGGCAACCTGTGCCAGCTCTTAGTCACCCTCGCAGTAAAAAACGTGCTTCCTGATATTCAGAGGGAACCTCCCGTGTTTCAATTTGAGCCCCTTGCCCCTGATACGGTCACTGGGCACCACCGAGAACACCCTGGCTCCAGCCACATTGCACCTTCCCTCCAGGCACATACAAATGGACGGATATATACAGGGGTAAGACTTCCCCCCGAGCCTTCTCTTCTCCACGTTCATCAGCCCCTGCACAAATGGGATTTAAGAAAAAAAAAAATCCCCTTGGATTAATTTGAATAAAAACACCGCGGAACTGTTGCTCAACGTGAATATTCCGGGGATTTCCTGCCCCATCTNCTCTGGAGACCATCTGGTCCAACCTCCCCCACTCAAGCAAGGCCACCTAGAGACAGCTACCCGGGACCGTGCCCAGGCAGCTCCTGAATACCCCCAAGGATAGCAAGTCCACAACCTCCTCGGGCAACCTGTGCCAGCTCTTAGTCACCCTCGCAGTAAAAAACGTGCTTCCTGATATTCAGAGGGAACCTCCCGTGTTTCACTTTGAGCCCCTTGCCCCTGATACGGTCACTGGGCACCACCGAGAACACCCTGGCTCCAGCCACATTGCACCTTCCCTCCAGGCACATACAAATGGACGGATATATACAGGGGTAAGACTTCCCCCCGAGCCTTCTCTTCTCCACGTTCATCAGCCCCTGCACAAATGGGATTTAAGAAAAAAAAAAATCCCCTTGGATTAATTTGAATAAAAACACCGCGGAACTGTTGCTCAACGTGAATATTCCGGGGATTTCCTGCCCCATCTTTTCTTTTATCCCAAGTGATGACGGGACTGCGTTTCGCTAGCACCGACAGTTTTTCCCTTCCCACGGACGCGCTGACTCAGGCGACATCCCAGGCCCCGCCTCCGGCACACCTCGGCCGTCCCTTACAACACGCGCGTGCTGAAGTGCTGGCGGTGCAAAGCTCTGAGGCAAACCCGCTACGGGGACTGCTTCACCCAGGGCTGCTGCCAGCCATCGGCGCTCCATAAGCTGTCGCGACAGATCGCAAACCCCCCGAAACCCTAACAAACAGGATGGCGGGAGTACCGTGCGCGCATCCCACCGCGAACGCGCTCCCTTCCCCGGCAGGGCCCCGGCCGTGCGCCGCGCTGCCTGCCGGGACACGTAGTTCTCTGGCGCCGCGCTGCCTGCCGGGATACGTAGTCTTCCCCCGCGAGGGCCACAGGATCTCCTCTCGGCCGGACTACATATCCCAGCACCCTCCTGGGCCAGCCGCTCCCCGCCGCGATTGGGCCCCCGGCTGCCAGCGCTGAAAGGCGATTGGCTAACCGGCGTGTCTGTCACGCGGGCTGCCCGTGCTGGGCTGGGCCGCTCCCCCCGGCCCTGAGTGAGGGGACTGCCGGGGGTCGGTGGCGGCCCCGGCGGGGAGGGCCGAGGGGCCGCCCCGGGA